>OZ026624.1:85461332-85655718 GCA_964020975.1 Hermodice carunculata
ACCTTTGACGGCCGGATCTCTGGTTGACTCCGAGAACGAATTTACTGAAGATCAGAAACAACTTCTGTGCAAGTATTTTATTGTTTTCACACTCTTTCAGGAAGTTTTCACTGGATTTACATTTTCATTTCATAAAATACACCAATCAACAAATTGCAGATTTTAGTTACATATATAAAGAGTGCTAGTACAGTGTTATCACTTACACGAATCTTGCTGACGAACAACTTGTCCCTGGTCTCACAAACACTCACAGCTCAGCCAACACTATCTCACTCATCACCGTCAAACCCAAAATAATTACTTATCCCTGGCTGTTGCCTTGTTATTGCAAAACACAAATATATTATTTGAGAATTTCTGTTACCGTCAGTTTGAAATCAATTTCTTATGATTTAATTATGCCACAATGAAAGAGAAAGACATTTTGGTGTCTTAAGCTTCATGATCTTTGAAAGAACAAGTTACAAGTCGAAATTTCGTTCTTCATTTCTCCGCCATGCGAAGAGTGGCGCCAGCGACATGCCAGGGAAGTTCAAACTCCAAAGAATGACCATTGCTTGATCAGGTGATCATTGTCTTTAGAAGCTGCGGGCAATGTCAAGGTAACAGACCATGTTGCTGCAGATCCTTGCTTGCATACCGGTTTTGTGGATTCTAAAAGTGCTGTTGCAAAAGGACCCTGAACCTCTGAACGGAGTTTATGCACAACCAGGTATGCAAAGAGAGCTCGGAACCTCAAGTTCAACCTTATCATTGTTCACATTAACATCGCAGGGTTATCTTTGGCTGTCACGGTGTATTACAATTTAGAGCTACCTCATGGTATGTCTATGGTTATCCATATAGAATCAACCCCAAAGCTTGTTCACGGAGAGAAAGACTGTGTGTAGGTTTACTTGATTTTTTAAGGCGGAAGCTGGTAAAGTTCGCATTAATAGCTAGCTTATTACTGGCAACTCAAGCCTCAAATAATTGCATGATCACTGATGTGAGCGTGGATCCGCTACTTGGCACTTGGCACAAGGTCCTTGCAGTTGTACAGAGCAACCGAGCTCTAGTCTAGACTAGACACGGAAGCTTCAGTGAATGGGGTGGCCACTTTGACACTCATCTGCCAAAGCCCACCGAAAACTGTTTAGAAAATAATCAGTCTGTTTCTTATTAAAGGAATAAAGCAGCTGCTTACAGTAACATCTTAATCCACAGTGTCAGTGCTATAAGGCATGATACGCAAACAAATTGGTGGTTCCAGGAAAACTGTCTATACTATTCCAAGTCCTCTGGTCATCTGCCCAGTTCAATGGTGAAACAATATGCACTGTCTTGGGGAAGAACATGCAGATAACAAAACATAAATACATCCAATCGTATGACTGTCACTGGTGATGCAGCACCATTATCCTGGCAACATATCATTGCATATATGGAATGCACCAAATAACACGGTCGTATATATTCAGAGTATGCATCAAAATACTTTATTCCTTTAGCAAAGAGTGTTTATTGTTCCTTCTATTTGCAATCAAAGTCACCGCACTAACAATCTGAGTTATCCCTCCACCTAGGGGAGGTAGTTTCACTCTAATTATCCAGTTACTATGGTTACTGTGATAAGTTTCCTTCACAGGCATGGCTAATGTAACATACAAGGGTTCAATGTCACTATGACAACTGGTTACACCATTAAAAGCCCCGCCCAGTGGCTCTTTTTAGCTGGTATTCATATCTTATACTGTTGTATGTAGAAGGGAAGGCGTTTTTTTTTTTTTTTTTTTTTTTCTGTTTTGTGTCGACCTATCTCAAATTGAAAAAATTCCTGGCGAAAGAGGGGTTTGTTGAGTAGAAAATAGCAGCTAATATTGGATCAGATGAAGGAAGTTCGGCCATGGGTGGCAATACTACACCTGCACATGTGCGTACTGCCAGAAATCCTTTTCATATCATCCTATTTGACAATAGTGGCATTTTTACCCAATTTTGGGGTTCAATAAGAATTTTACGTCAGGGTCCCTTGAATTATCTGCTTGACTTTCCCTTTACGTATGCATGCATTCACAAGGTGAGCTTCAGTGTACGACATTCCTCCTGTGTAAAGCATGTTCAGTAGTACACGTGTGGAATACCAGAAATCCGTTCTGTTCACAGAGCATTCCCTTTTGCATTTGAGGCGATGTCTTAGAAGAAATACAATCTCTCAGAGGTGATGTTTATAACAAACACCACTGTATGACATTATCACTTCTGGTAAATATCAAAATAAACCTCCTTATGAATGTGGAAATTTATCCTTACCTTGAGGCCAATTTCCTTTTTAAATTAGACTTGTTTCTTTTTGTTTTGTGTCGACCTATCTCAAGTTGATAAAAATGCTTTGAGAAAGAGGGGTCTGTTAAGTCGACAGGAAGACAACAGCTTGTGTTGCAAAATGTGAGGATCAGAGGCTGATGGCACTGTTGGAGTAGGATAAACTCACATCAAACACTTTTTCTTTTCAATCTCCTTTGAGCCAGGAAATTCCTCAGTAGAATATTTTTTTCATGCTGAATGTCTCCTGTTCATTGCTGATGTGAATTCTCTGCCAGTTTTGTATGAGCAACTACAGTGCTACAGTTGAGGGCGAAACTTCCACAATTTTCTGACAATGAATGAATAATATGTAATAATAATAATAACAAATTACAAGAATGGCAAATAAGGGAATGTTTGAGGTGTCTGTAGAGTGACATGTGAAAGTGTCAATTGATGATGGAAATACACAATGTGTGAAGTGTAAGCTAGACTGGCCCTGTCTCATTCCACTGTAAGTCAAGTAAATATATAGGGCTCGAGGGGGCAGTAGTAGGACAATGGCAAAAGTACTGATTGTGAGCCAGCAAAGCTGGTGAATGAGACTGTTTGCATTTACAGGTTCTAGGCACAGTCGAGAAGTGGCACGCACCATAGGAGAAACACTACAGTCAGCCTCCAAAGTTGATCAGCCAATCCAGAGATGTGTCATGATTTTACAAAAAACTCCAGAAGGTCCCTGTACAGGGTGTGACCATACAGGGACATTCTGAAGTTTGTTGTCAAAGGTGTAGATGTGTTTGCCTGTCTACCTACAGGTGGCGCAAATCACTTATATACATTACAGCACTGTTTGTGCTACACTGGGCGAAAAATGGATGCTCTAGTCAAAACTCAAAAAAACATATGTCAGGTTGTATCATCAGTGGTTGCGATCATAAAGGAACAAGTTGCTCTTCTTATGTATAAAGGACTGGAGGCAGTGTATCTGGGGGACAAAGATGTCAAATCGGGATGCATCTCTGGAGTGATTGCTGGCATTTCATTATATATCAAATCTTAAATGTGTGTTAGCCAGGGGTGTATATACTCTGTTCATAAAAATGTTGTACTGTCTCTTGTGTTCAAATTATGTCTTTGTCTTTTCAGGAGAAAAGGAAATTTCATCATTGCTGTAGGCGGTTTATCATTTATGACTTTAGAGCAAATTTTAATTTAGTCAATGTGAAAATATCTTAGATTTTTTAAAGTTGCAGTTTTTAAAATATGGGTTCTGTATGAGCATTGTATTAGCTACATTACGTGCTATGCATAGGATCACTTTTTTCTGTAGCTTTTTTTATCTGTTCTCATATGAAGTCCCACAGCCATCATCAACCTCTCTGACCACGTATTAACACGGGATGAGGAATTTGTATTGTCAAAAGGTCTAAACTTCTGTCCCACACCCCCTAAAATGGATCATAGAACTTTATTTATAGAAGTTTTTTGTTTCACCAGAAAACTGAGGCTGGCCCACTTTTTCGATCCTTCCCGCAACGTAAACAAGCCTACCACCGTCTCTAGCACTCCTGAATCTCAGCAGCTAAGTCCGTCGGTATCACTACCCAAATATGCATCCACGTCTCCATTTACTCCACCAAAAAACTTATGCCGGCCTTTAGACTTATATATAGAAACTTTGGAATCTTCCATTCCGCACCTCCCGATCCGCACTCAACATTGCCATAATCTCAGCAAGGCACACATGGCAACCATGAAGTCACTTAGCCAGAATAAAAATTTGGTAATAAAACCAGCAGATAAGGGTGGGGCAATAGTAATAATGAATACTACTGACTATATCAATGAAGGCCTACGCCAGCTTTCCGACATCTCAGTATACAAAGCAGTCGATCGTGACCTCACTTTCACTTTCAATAGGGAAATTAACTCCTTCATGGCGTCTATGCACAGCGACGGACACATCAGCTCACAAGAAAAGAAAATATTGACGACCGTCCACCCTAGGACCCCCGTTCTCTATTTTTTACCCAAGGTACATAAGGTTAACAACCCAGGACGACCCATTGTTTCGGCGGTTCAAAGCCCTACTGAAAGAACCTCAGCGTTCGTCGATGCACATTTAAAGCCTCTCGTCTTCCAAACGGCGTCATATCTAAAGGACACCACAGACTTCTTACTCAAATTATCCCAGGTGAAGTTCGAACCCACCGACCTAGTAACGGCAGATGTCAAATCTTTGTATACGTGCATTCCTCACAACGATGGAATAGCAGCGGCAAAAACGGCACCTAACACCAGGCTTATACAACAACCACCTACGTGGTTCTTATTAAAATGCATTCATTTAGTCCTAACCCATAACTGCTTCAAATTCAATGATAAATATTACCTACAAATATCCAGAACTGCCATGGGTACAAAAATGGCACCCAATTATGCCAATTTATTCAAGAATGATTTAGAAACCCACATGCTGAATGAGGCACCACTAAAACTGAAAGTCTGGTGGCGTTTTATCGACGATGTGTTCTTTGTCTGGCCTTATGGTGAGACTACCCTACACACGTTTCTAACTTTCATCAACGAATTCCATCCGCCAATCAAATTCACTCACGAGTCATCTCCCCAAGAAATTCCTTTCCTAGATGTCCTGGTCAAGCTCAACAACGGTAAGATACAAACAAGTGTACATCACAAACCGACGGATGGCCATAATTATCTAAAATTTGACTCTTGTCATCCCCGACATTGCTTGAGAGCCATCCCATACAGTCAGGCTATACGTATCCGACGTATTTGCTCCGAAAAAGACACCTTTTTTCTCCAGGCTTCTACTCTCAGAACACACCTATCAAATAGCGGGTATCCCAGCAAAATAATTGATGAAGCCATTAACAAGGCGGCTACTTTAGATCGGGACAATCTTTTATCGTACAAAGACAACGACTCACACATGCGACCCATCCCGAACTTAATTACCACATACAATCCCCCATAACACATAACACATAATACGGCTCAAAAAAACTGGGATTTATTAAGTACACACCCTGAGACCATCAATATTCACCGCCACAAAACAGGCATCACATTCAGACGCCCACGAAATTTAAGGGACTACTTGGTCACCACAGACATATCCCGCGGCAGCAGACCCTGCGGCAAACGCTGCACCACGTGTCAACACATGATCAATACCGACACCTTTAGATCACATATAACCAAAATCACATATCACATCTCACACAGTATCCATTGTCAATCATACAACATTATCTATCTCCTCAATTGCAACGTATGCCATCTACAATACGTTGGACAGTCGTCGCAAACACTCAACAAACGGATACAACAACACAAACGTGACATAATACACAACAGAGACACTTCAGTAGCATCACATTTTAATCAAAACAACCATTCTATCAACAATTTAACAGTCATTGGTATCTGTGTCATTTACAACAACAGTACATCAGTCCGTCTTGCCACGGAAAGCGCGTGGATTAGCGAATTACGCACTCTTGTACCAATAGGCCTTAACGTAAATAAATAACGTACTCTCTATTGTTACACTTTCACCTCAGTAGGCTACTTAGCAACAGCAGACCAAACGTCGTTAAAAGACAAGCTCTCCACTTGATCTTACCCATATTGCGTACGATCATGACAACACAACATGGGCATAGAATGCATCATCTGTCAAAAAACTTTCAGCCGTCCTTGGTCCCTCAGGAGGCACCTGAGAATTCACGACAGGGAAACAAGACGTCTGACGTGCCCAGAATGCTTGTGCCACTTCGGCAAACGTGACAACTATGACCGCCATCTGAAATCAAAACATCACGGCGAATATATCGCGCCTATCTGCTTCAATCCGAGACTAATAGCCCGGACACCACCAGCAGAGAGAAAAACATGGGAAGCCACGGGAAGACAGAAGCCCCACATTATATCCATAAAAAAGACCGAATCAGCTACCTTTCGTGTCATTACAGGGGTGAGATCCGCAATTATTCAAAAACAAGCAAGACACCAAATCTCATCATGGAAAAGCAGTAATTTATCAGATATCAGCAGTGAGGAAGACGTGGACAACCCCCCACCTGTCAACCCTATCACCATCCCCTCCGTAGATAGTGGCGACGAAACTCCATGCCAGGACGAACTCTGGTACCCAAGAGGCCCTACCACAGAAGCAAAACTGGCACAAGTGGAGGAGGCTATCGAAGAAGTATTACGGAAAATTACCAGCATCCTCTGTCCACGGCCTTCCATTCTCTATATGGAGTTGGCCTTATCAAGCACAACTAGTGATTCAGAGTGACTTTCTTTCTACCTTTGGACGAAGTTTAAATTATTGACACTCTTCTGGACAAAAAATTTTAGTATCTGTGCCTATCATTCTGATTTATTATCACAAACCGTGTCACTTAAAAAAGTCGCATTTTCCTCCCGGTATTTTTTAATTTACGGGATTCATTTGGATGGGACACTTTAGATCACCACTTTAAGAATTTAATCAGCCTCTTACTTTTCCTTTATGCCAATCAGTACGTGCAACAACGCCTCCATAAGGGTATGACGTCTCTATCATATATTGACGGCGAACGTAACGATCTATTGCGTGAACATTTATATATCAGCAATAGGCACGTCATTTTTGATGTACCAACAGAAAATAAAGTTTATCCTTGAGCCTCCCTTACCCCTGAGGAAGCCCGAGGAGGGTGAAACATGTCGGGGGGAGGCTCTCCTCTTACTTATCATAGCTCCTGGACTTGGTTGGTGTTTTCTCGTATTTAATTTATGGGTCCCATGTTCTTAGTCCATAATTTTATGTGGGGCAGCAGCAGTGAGATAAACATTATAATTTTGGTATGAAGGGGAGGATGTTTTTTTGGTTTTTTTTCAGTCTGTTTATAATGTTCAGCAAGTGTTCCCGAGATTTTGCTTGAAACTGAGTGGTTCTTCTAAGTTCTATGTTATGTGTTCATCTAAAACAATACCAAGAAAATTAAAGTTGTCAACCTGTGTGACAGTCACATCATTTAATTTTAATAAGTGGCTTGTTTATTGTTCAAAGTGGAACATTGAAAAATTTCATTTGTGTATGTTTAGTAAAAGTTTGTTTTGTTTTAGCTAGGAGCTAGTATTTTTGTCAGTTCATTATTTACACTATTCCAATCCCAATCACCCAGATTTGTTGATTTGAGTATAGTTTTTAAAGTTGTGTCAGTTGGATAGACAATGAGTCTAAAATGCTTACTGGCATTTGCTCCTGTCCTCTCTTGTCTGTCTCATCAGCATTCATCATAGGCGGCATTTGACTTCAAACTATATAAGTCATGAGTATTGACAAGTGTTAAAAGGCTTCATTAGAAAGTTTTGATTTTTTTTAAACTGTTTTTCTCATAACATGTTCGAAAATACAGGATAATGTTTAAGTGGGGGACACAGGATGTGACATGAAAAAGTTGGACAATGGCAGACAATCTGGGACACTTGATATTGCAGAGGCAGCTTCACGCTGGTGCTTTCCCACATACATAGAGATTCCACAAGAGGGCAAAAGGGGTAAAATTTTTTGCTTCAAAATTTTCTGAGGGTGTGCATGGGTAACTTAACATTGTTGCCTGGGATCCCCTAAACTTCAAATTTTGCTTTGTATTAGGCCTAGGGAACTTTGATCTCCCTCTCAACAAACTTTATATCATGGAAATTTTATTTCTTAATTTTTACATACCATAAAATTTATGTGTGGTGGAAACCCTTTGCACTGTAAGGTCTTTGTTATATACGTATATTATAAAACATGGATGTGATGTGCTGATGATTATTTAATGTATTTACAGGGAAATGGTTCTTGCTGAAGAGGACTTTATTCTACTTGCTCTTCTGTCTGAGAAGATGGAGGAGCAAAAAGGAGCAACTAAAATCAAATCAGAAGGACAGCAGGCAAGCAGGGTATGGCCTGAAATCCAAACCTTCCCTCCAAGAGATGGAATGTCCACAGCGACTGTGCAATGATGAACATGTGGGTGGAAGCACTTCTAAAGAGTTTCATTTTTAATAATACTGACAATTCAATTAGTATTGATGCTTTTTAAAAAAAAATTCATCTTGATTTTGGTTATTTCAATGATAACACAAAAACAAGAAAATAAATCAATGTACACAATGAAATAATATTTTAGTGTCTAGTTCTAAGATAAGAACTATGTCCAAAATAGTGAAATTAAGACTTCAATTAAATGTCTGAAATTGAAAAACCATGAAAATATATTTGCATGAAAATAAGAATATATTAAATTACAGTAATAAGTTTATTTAATCTAGAATAAAGAAAATGAATTAAGGATTAGCATCTGGTTCAGTGCTATTTTGAGGGTGTTTAAAAAGATTCTATCACAAAACAATCAATATGCATAAAAACTGCCACAAACTACACATTTTTGGAAAGCTAACAAATTACTAATTCTTTTTTACCCACTGTCCTGTGTTTATACACCCATCATACCAACTGTCGTCCTCTTTTTTAAAGAACCTTGAAGAAACTTGGATTCAGCTTTTTCATTTTCTGATGTAAAAGCATTAATAAATTTGTGGCAAACTGTTTGTAACAATGTAAACTGAAAAAGCGTGTCTCAGATTTTCAAGTACAAGTGTAGCTTTGTCAGGAGAATGAGTCAAAGTCTGGTCCCTTTGATGTGTTGAGTGACTGTCATTCATGCAACTCCAAACGTGAGTAGCACTGTAACAAAACATAAATCACACAAAATGAGTCACGCTTATTCAGTTCACATTGTTACAAAAAATTTGTCACAAATTAATGTCTTCACATCAGAAAACAAAAAAGTTGAATCCAAGTTTCTTAAATATTCTTTGAAAAAGAGGATGGCACTTACCGTGATTGCTGTATAAACGTAGGACAAGAAACACACAGGACAATGAAAGAACATGTTTGTTGGGTTTCCAAAAATGTCTAGTTTGTTGCAGTTTTTATGCGTATTGATTGTTTTGTGATAAAATCGTTACAAGCACCCTCAAAATAGCACTGAACCAGACGCTCATCCTTAACAAAGAAATTATAAATGTACACAGTGCAATCATTGTAAAATTGATCATTTGTGTATACATATTATTTTATTGACACATTCACAAAAGCATATATATATTGTAACTCTACACCAATTTCACTTTCCCTAAATTTGCTCTCCACAGGGCTAACTGACCAGAAGAGGGTTGAAATAGGAAAGTTGGGTTACTGTGGTCTTCAGTATCTGTCACTTCAGCATTATATGTAACAGTGATAGTCTGCCCAATGCTGACTTGTGCCAAATACGCCAGCCAATTCACCCAATCTTATCTGTAATGGAAATTGTAGAAAAACAGAGGCTCAAATCCAGTTTCTTAATTGTAACAAATAACTGCCAAGTTAATTACGGAAATACAGCCTCTGTACTTTATATGATTCCTGGCATATAGGACACCACATTGCAATGTACCCAGTATGCAATTAATCACAATTGTACATGAATGATATTCACCTGGTCAGAGCATATAGTCAAATCCCACATATGATTTCCATTTAAAGATCCTGACCTATTTCCAGCAATTTACAGTGTTACAATCCAGCCAAATCAGTAGAGTGAAGCCACAAAGAATTTAGACAAGTTTCCTTGCAACCAAAACTTTGATGTGAATTTCTGTGAAACTAAGTGTTACCACTTTTGGCTAGCTTTGCCTATGCTCTCAAAAATGGAAAGCTACTGTCATGTGTGAAAATTTAAAATTTGGAAGGGCATGTTGCCCTGAGATTGATAAGTAAATCAACCTGGCCAAAATGGATTCTGTCATATGTCAAAGGTGTCTTGGATCACATGAACAATCAAAGGACGTTAACAGCAAAACAACAACCAGTCTGGAGTGGGAAAAGAGAAAGCCGCTAGGCAAAGGTAGTACATGTACTTAGCATTTCTGAACTGTGGAAGTCCCATCATAGCCTTTCCATGCGTGCCTGTGTTAACTCAGTGCCAATGCACTGTGCTGTTAGGTGACCTTACTTCCCTGTATTCACACTCCAAAGACCACTACCAATTAAGAATCTCTCAAGCCGGGCTAAATGAAGCCCCCTTTATCCCACAGATAATATATTTTGCTCATCCCAGGCACAATGATCCTATAACTTATGTAGAGTGCTCCACTTTGTATGGCTAGCCAAGAAACAGGGCAATTTTAAAATCTTGTATATTAAATCAGTGAAAAATCTGGCAGATGCAGTCTCAAGGCAGTTATCAACAGTATGTATATATGGACAGCATGCAAAGGTAAATCTCATTATTGCTCTTGATGCTGTGCCAAAATCTTATTGTAACACACACACCTGGCAATAAAAATAAAATTTATGACAGAAACCCTATTGAAATTGTTGAGTTACTCCTGTTTTGACATGACACCTGTAATATTACATGTGGTTTGTCAAATGTATTACTCATGTTGGTGTTCAGTGTTGCTCCCTGACTCTGCTATGTGTTTTGCTAAAAACAAACATTGTTACATTGTATCAAACTGACCCAAGGAGTGCCACTGACTCCACTTGAACTCTCAGTACTGAGTCAGCTGTTTGCAAAATGTATTTACACAGCTCAAAGAGCCTCATTAACTCATTCCATACCAGTCCCTGATTTTCCCATATATTTACCTAGATTGAAGACAACAATTGCATATTTAAATTCTTCATAAAAAGAGCTTTCGTTCAAGTACCAACATGCCTATAGTCTTTAAGTCAGTGGTTCTGGCACTGCCTGACAAGTCATGCTGCAGCTGCTGCAAGGGCAGCTGCAGCATGACTTGCCAGGCAGTGCCAGAACCACTGACCAAGGCCTGTGACCATAGTATGGAATGAGTTCAAGTTAAACATTGCTTTATACTGAAGTCCTGAAGATGAACCCCCATTGCCATTGGTATTGGTATTGCCATTGGTATTGGTATTGGTATTTGTCAATAATGTACTCTTGTGCTCCTCATACATGTATGCTGCTCATGGTTTGAAGATTGACACAGCAATTTCCTGTTCCAGTACTTAGTGTTCATGTAATATGGCAGGCAGAGCAATATATAGGAGACATAACTTGTACCAGATATTAGGCCCAGAACATTCCATTTGTTGTCTAGTCGTTAACCCTAATCATCCCATGGTTTCACATTCAGTTTGTCAGAGGATAGGCCTAACAGGCAACCTGGCTCAGAAGACTAGGTCTACTTTTGTGCAAAATTAGCTCTGACAGAAAAATAGGCCTACTTTGATACTGTAATGCATCAAAGTACATGCAATAAATGTTGCCTGCATAACATTTACTTAAGTCTAATGAGGTTATATATTGACTTTACGGTAACAACCAGTTACAGAGAAATTAAAGGCCAATGTCTTGAAAGGGTGGTCTTAAAAACTTGTGCGGTCTTTCACGAGAGGTGGTCTTTAGAGCAGGTACCCCTGCACTACAGGTAAGCTTGCAGAGAAATTAAAGGCCAGTGTCTTGAAAGGGTGGTCTTAAAACTAGTGTGGTCTTTCACAAGAGGTGGTCTTTGTAGCAGGTACCACTGTAGTGTGACTTCTGGACCCTATACTGCCCTTTGCGTACCTGTCATGTTGACTGTTTATGAATGGCTTGTACTAATGTGAAAGTGCTCGATAGTAGTCTTGTACAGTGAGTGACCTTTCATTGCAGACACCATTTATCTAACTTTATGCTTGTCATTATCACTGATTATTGACCTGATTTGTGTGATAATCTGTGCAAAATTTGCTTAACTTTGTTTGCTTTCTGTGTACTTACAGGTGGTACATGTGCGTGCCTGTATTGACACCAATTTTTGTATGACAACTTTTAATTGTGGCAGTGGGTTTGCACTTAGCCATTTGCCAATTAATCTTTTCTTAATTTATATTGGCAAATGGAAGTGGGATCTGGTGATATCACTATTATTAATCATTCAGCCAGATTGACCAAAGAATTCTTATTTTGTTTTGATCAGATATTTGAACTTCAGTATGTTAGATCCGCCTACTGATTGAAAAAGTTTCACCAAAGAAACGCAATTTTGGCTTATGAATTTGAGTCACATTAGCCAATTGGCTATACCTGAATAATTCCTCATGGTGGCCAAGTAGCTAACATTGAATAAAAATGTGATGAAAACTATTTTAGAAGATTAAGCATTTCCACTTGAATTAACCCCTTCCCCCTTGAATTAAGACTGAGTCAACAGCTTTCCTTGGCATGGTTTGGGCACTTAGTGCCCTACCCATGCCATGGAAAGCTGTTGACCTGGGATATGAGATCTTGATAAGTCTCATCTACAATTCTCAGTCAAATTGTTTTTCATCACTGTTCAGTGGAAAACACTGAAGCAGACGACATTTGACCACCAGCCGGTTTTGGCTGGTTCAATGGGGGAAAGCATTAAGACCGAGTCTAGGCATGCTAAGAGTGAGTCCAATGCTCTCCCAGGTGTGGGTTGGGCTCTTACTGCCTGACCTATGGCAGGAAAAATTAACGACCTGGGGCATGTTAGTGTGATTGGTTTAATCTGTAATTCTCATCTCCATGCTTTCATTACTGATGAAATTAGTGAAAAAATTGAAGCAAATGATGTTTGACCACTATCCTGTTTTGGTAGGTTAAACTTTTAAGTGAAAAGGGTTAATTTAGAACATATATATATCCTATTGCTGAAGGTTCTTCTATCTCAAAACTGTTTGTAACTGGCCCTGAAAATCAAGATTTTGTCACTGGATGCAGCAGAAAAGAAATGAAAATAAACATACTGCCACAAAAATTGATTTGAAAAGGTAATTAGCGTGAAGACCATGGGATTTGTACTGACAGGTGCGAGAACATCCTGGAAAGAGGATGGTCTTTCTTGGCCGGTGTTTCTCAAGAAGGAGAATGAACACTCTACAGTAAAACCTCCCTTGCCAAAAAATCTCCATCTGCTGAACACCTCCATAAGCCACCTGACACCTCTAATAGTCTAAGAGGTGAACACCTCCATAAGCTGGCACCTCAAATAGTCTATGCACTAAACACCTCCATAAGCTGACACCTTTAGAAGTCTATGAGCTGAACACCTCCATAAGCTGACACCTCTAATAGTCTAGGAGCTGAACACCTCCATCTGTAAGAGGAATGCCTTTTAATAGTGCCAAGTTTCTTTCTGAATGCTCTGTGAAGCCCAGTAAGCTGTTGACACTTTGCTCCCAGGGTCATTGAGCATCAGCAGGATTCTCCATATGGTGTACATGTATTCTCCATATGGTGTACATGTATTCTCCATATGGTGTACATGTATTCTCCATATGGTGTACATGTATTCTCCATATGGTGTACATGTAGAACTGCCGCCATTTTAACAACAAGAATAATGTACTATTTCATTCCAGGCTTTAGACGCAGTCTACTTCAATGGAATGGATGGGAAGGGCACGTACTTTGTATTCCGTCTTGGCCGTCGACACAATCGGGAGGCAGAACTATGGCTGTCCCTAAAAATCCCAGGGATTGGTTTCCTACAGACACCCGTTCACCCTGATACCACAGTGTACCACACAGACGGCAGGAGTCACAGTGCCGGAGGCCTGACGTGCCAAATGTTAGAACCCATGAGGAGGTGGAGGGTCATGTTTAATGGCTTACTGAGGTATGGTATAGTACATGTACTTTAGTTTAGTGGGTAGATTTAAAAAGAAAAAAAAATTGGTATTTTGGCCTTTTCTTTTGGGTGTTTGTTAATGCAAACACAGTTCTCTCTGAAAGCACCAGGCCACTCTGTGAAGCAACATAAACATAGCTCTATGGCTGAATGTAGCACCACACTTTTTACAAGTAAGGGGCCATGTTTTGGTACTTTTCAGAAATGGAAAATGAGATTTTTAAAAAACGGAAATCTGACATGACTAGAAAAGGGAGACACTATTGATCATGGCTTCTTGCATTTTAATGGCTAATGTGTACAAAATGCTTGCACACATTGGGTGCTACAGCTGTATCATTTCTGTAGAAATTTTGTTAACCCATAAAGTGCTAATCCCTACTATTGTGGCTTTCTCATAACCCTGAAAGATACAATGGTTAAAAGATTCAAATTCCACATGTAGATACCTTTCATTCAAACACCAGCAAGCCTAGTCTAAAGCAAAAAGTAGTCTTTAGTCAACAGCTTTCCTCGGGACACTTTGCGCGTTATGCATGCAAAGTGCCCCAAGGAAAGCTGTTGACTCAGTCTTGAAGGGTTAAGGCTCACAGGTTTTTTTCTATTGGTTTACTGTACCTCAAATTTGAGAAAAAAAAGTATCATTTTAGTGTCCAGGATAAGCTAACAAGCAACCTTGGAGATTTGGCTACCAAATTTGGTTAGGCATGTTTTAAAAGCTTGGCTGCCATTTTGAAAATTGTGGATTCAACACCCAATGGTTTGTAAACTAATGATGATAGTAATGGGACGATCTTGGGGTGGTTATGATATATGAAACCAAAAGTTATATTTTACAAATATTTCAGAGCATCAATAATGGTATGATATATGCTGTGGCAGCAATTCACTTTGATATCGAAATCAAATATATTTTGTATGACTCGCCCACAATGCATTGTGCCATGTTCAAAATGGTGCTCTCCACAATTGGTACCAACATGCATTATTTGTATTGCCAGGATTTTATTTCACATTTGGATTTGTAACTAAAGATGATAACTACTTCAGACACAACAGCAGGCAGATTAAAGTTGAGAAAGTAAGTTATGTTTAAAAGTACTTGAATGACCGTTTTCCCTGGTGACTCAGAGAACGGACACCTGGAACCAGCAAAATATTACGATAATGATCACTGAACAACCAGGGCTATGCTGCTTCACCTTACAATCATGCTTATGCAGCTATATTGTTTCCCTGGCCCAAGTAAACCCTCCAGACAATTTGAAATAAAATGATGTGTTTGAGTTGACTTTACCTGCAAAATAACGGCACACACTGGTCACTTTCTCGAACAAATCTCTCAGCCAGGGTGGATAATATAATAGGGAAGGGCAGCTTGAAACTTTTTTTTTATGTTTCATAAAATCTATTTAGGGTCGGGCCTTAGGCAACTTGAACATTTGTTCAAACAGATTTGAAATGGATGTTCTCTCCCCTTTTTACACATCATCTCCTTTGAAGTCAGTTTAATTTGTTACCTGGGCACATCCAGAGGCACTTGTTTTTAAATAGAAAGTACATGTAGTACAATTTGGGAAAAATAGCACTATTTCAGATTCAGATATAAAAGTGCTATCCTACCTAAATGTTGACTCAAATGTGAACAGTTAGGACAGTCAGTATTTAGAACAGCATTTGTTTAAGTACAGTGGCCCCCCTCTTGTAAGGCCAACCCAAGTGCACTGGAAACTTGGCCTTATAAGAGGGATGGCTTTTCTGAAAGGGGAAATATAATGAATATCCATATTAGCTCCATTGAGAAGTGGCCTCTGCAGAGGGGTGGCCTTTGGTGAGAGAGGGACCATTGTGGTACTAGTTTTCTCAAATTGTTGCTTCTCTACTTCCCAGTGGTGTCATTTTCTGTAAAATATTTATCCTTCTTCTCCAGTAGCTCATATCAATGCCCTCCCCCCCCCCCCCCCCCAATACATTCCCAGCTTATCCCTTCTTTGAGTGTTTGACCTGCTGATAAAATCTCAGAAATAAAAATGGTGTCCTAAATGTTGACTCAAATGTGTGCTTATAAGTTCAAGAATTTTTTTCACCACTGAAATAATTTCCTCTCTATGTGATTTCTGCAGTCTTTGGCACTGTTTGTATACATGACACACAGTATTTGAAGGAATGGGGTAATTATAAATATTGACAAAATTGTGCCGTTTTGGAATTGTATGACATATAAGATACAACAACATGCCAAAGTGTTTGCAATTCATTGTAAATATTTATGTACAGAAAGTAGAGCAGTACATGTATTAGATCTTGTTTAAATAATATGTTCTTTTTTTTTTCAAAGAGTCCTATATTTTATTGGCTTTTACAATATAAAAACTTATGTATTTGATAAAGAGTATCACCTAATACTGTGAACAGATGCATAATAATTATTCAAGCTTCTACCAGATAGATTTTCCACTGAACAAGTGATAGAAATGGGGTTTGAAATGGCACCAGATATTAAAGCCAAGATTTCAAGATTGACTTGGAAGGGGATACCCTAGACCATTATATCATGATTTGTGTGGTTGGTATGTGCACACCCAGTGGTCTGCAAAAGAAGCAATCTGTGCCTTAATTTTACCTTTGTGTAGCAGTTAATTGCTACATGTTTCTTGCCTGTTAAATCAAACCATGTATTAAACTTTCATGCACTGTTTCCGATGATGGATGTAATTCAAGCAATCTTGACCAAGTTTACACAGGGAGTGATCACCATAAGCCTTACATGAGCAAGAACATTAAGTATTACTGAGAATTTGTGTCTTTGGGAATTTTGTGAGGAATATTAGTTGCCAAAATAAAATATTTCATGATCACTTGTCATTGATGGGAAACTGTGTCTTTGTTTCTGAGACCCTGCAGTCCATGGGGAATGTGTCTTGTGTGAGCCTAATACATGTACACAAAAGTCAGATGCAGCTTGCATTTGCTGCCAAAAGAGATTTGATCCAGATCCTTATTTATTTTCCTCTTTTTCTAGACGCGGTTTACATAATGAATGGACAGAAGACAAAGGAGAAACGGTCCATGTTAAGTTTTCATTTATGTGAGTTGTGTTACTTTAAAAACCAATACAGTAAAACCTGTTTTGAGAGACCACCCCTAGGACAAGCCATAAAGTAGTCACATGAGGCAGGTGGTCCCTCAATGGAGGTGCAATAACATGGGAAAGATTGCAAAAGGGACATGGTAAACATGGTCTGAAAAGGCAGGTGGTATTTCCTCATAGTGGTCTCTCAAAACAGGTTTCACTGTACATAAACTGGGCTAGTGGGGTAGCAAGCTGGGAAGCCTGTTTGTTCACTCCGACCTGATAATTACCAGAGTGGTTTTGACCATAATGTGTCTGATTAGTGGTTGATATGCAGTGGTTTACATGTGCCTTTATATACTATTATGGTGAGAGATGGCCTAAGTAACGTGTCTTACATCAAAAGCCTTACACTGAAGAATTATCTTCACATAAAGTTACATGCTATCATTTTGGGCACATTGGACTGTATGTGTTGGTTCATGTGAAAGTTCCATGATTAGTTATATACACAAATTGTTGCCAGGGAAAGTAATGGCTTCCTCAGATTGATGTCTGTGTCAGAGGGAGTTGTCAGTGGGAGATTCTTCTCATAGAGACCATAGTGAATTGCTTCTTATGTATTTGTAGTCAGTGAATTGTAGAAAAGTCATAAAACATGGGGAGTATAAAGTGACCTAAGAATTAATGTAGTTGTCATTGTTTTTCCGAATCAGTTTGAAGAGAATTGTGTTATTCTGTACCTCAGTTAGTTAAACAAGCAGTGTCACAGGTAATTTTAAAATTTAACTGATGATATAGCAAGTTTGCTTGCTTTGTCATGACCTTCAAATCAAATGGTTCCATAGCATGCATAGTGCAAAGTGGGTGGATCCAGAAATGTTCCTTTTGTAGTCTGAGTGATTCAGTTTTTAGCTCAGCTGAGTTTGAGTCAGTCAAGCTTACCATGCTTATAGGCAGGTCAGTCATCTGTCGTCTGTCTGTCCACAATGCACATATTTAGCTCTGCTGTCTTGTCAGTCAGCAGAGCTATTGGAATCTGTTTACGTCCGTCATCCGCATGTCCATCTGTCCTTTCATCGTTAGACTTTTTACATTTTTGACTTCTCAAAAACCACTCCATGGAATGTTTTGACTTTGCACATGGATGTTCCTCAGGTGGATCTCTACCAACCAAGTGTGCAGAGATGATGATGCAATAGTTTTTCTATTATGAATATTTAATTGATTTTTTGGAGAAAAAAAAAATCTTTATCTTCAGAACCAAATGCTTTGATATTACACATAGGATCACCTGTGGTCACTTTTAGTTGTTATTTTGGCCACCAGGTGGTGCTACAATTTTTCCTTATTTTTTTTAATGAATTTTTGTGTGTTAAGGCTATTTTTGACTTCTTCTCCAGAACGGCTGAACAGAATTGCTTAGCATTTTATCAGAATATAATGTGACTTGAGACAATGAAAGTTTGTGAAAATGATATGGATATCTGTTCATTTTTGAGGAAGTTGTGGGAAATAAAACTTTGTGACCGTAGGTAAGTGTTACCAGTGTATAGCATATATGGCAATCTTATTTACATTTTCTACTTCTTCTCAAAAAGCAGTGCTTGGAATGTTCTGATTTTGCATGGGATGTTCCCCAGTTGGTCCTTTACCAAGTTTGCAAAGGAGACTGCTTTTAATGAAATTTTTAATTAATTTTTTGAAGAAAAAAATACCCTTCATCTCAAGAACTACTTGGCCAGTTGTTTTGATATTGCACATAGAGTCACCTGGGGTCTCTTAGTTCTTATTTTAGCTACCAGATGGCACTGCATCTTTTCTGGGTTTTTTTTTTTTTTTTTTTTTTTTTTTGTATGAATTTTATATCAAACTGTGCTACCACTCACTGTACATTTATTTAGCTATACAGTGCATGTGTTGCAATACTGTAAAAGCATATTCCAGTCAGCAGAGCACAGGATCATCATGATCATCTTGTTAACATGTCCAAAACCATTCACCAGGTCCTCTATAAACTTGGTTGGGATCTACATTAGGTTGGTCTCTTCCAAATTTCTGCAAATGGTCAGTCACACTGCAAGGATTTTTTTACTTGTGTATGTTTTGAGGTCTTTTTTCTTCTTATTTTTGGCCTGCATTTTGGGGGTTTCTGTTTTTTTTTTGGGGGGGGGTGGTTTTTTTATTTTTTTTTTATAGATATACATGTATGTGTGTTTCTGCTGTGTCCCTTCACAAGCCACAAGCTAGATTCTCCACAGACTTGGTGTGTAAATTGGCATGATCTCCAATCATTTTGTCCATTACATGATGCTGTTGGCATTTCCTGATTTTGAACAAATTTTAAAATTACAAGTATAAGTAATGGTACTTGTTTGTATATGGGGATAGTAGCATGACATATTGGCTCTCTGTAATGGTGGGATCCTGGGTTTTACTGAATATCAAGGGCATCAGACACTAGTTACTTGCAGTGTTTTCTTGATGTTAGGAGAGTTATTATAGCTGAAGTTTTAAAGATAGACATGCTGATGGTGCCGATATTAGAGCAAAATTGACTTATTGATCTTGACCAAATTCCCATGGTCACATGACTAGTTTATAGAGAATTTAGTATTTTGAGTTGTAAATTAAGAACTATGGAACCATTGTTTTGAGCAGTCATTTGAGAACTATTGAACTACTCCTTAGATATATGCACATAATGATGGTCTTCCAGAAATGTGACCTTGATGAAATTCGGAAGGTCATAAGACTCCAGTCTCTGTGTACAAGGTCATCTGAGCACAGGACTGTTACAGTCCTTTTTTTTTTCAAGCAGTATGCATATGTAATCATGATGCTTTGACTTTATCTTCTACAGATGGGAAGCATATACAGATGTATTTGATTTTGACACTGACCTTGACCCTTGGTTAACAGCAGATGCCATAGCCAGAGAACAGTGGAATAAAGAGTTTTGGAACAGACTCCAAGAGTAGGTCAACAACCTTGATGGGATACTCCTGTCAAGAGTCTCAGTGTTACTTCCATTCAGTTATTATGTAAAGAAACTTAATACATGTACTGTGTTTTGGCCGCATGTCAGGTTGCAAGCAAATCCATCCAGGGCACAATTAGTGTACATATATTCTGGTTAGCTGATATTCTTAATGAGCATCTCCTTCATGTCTATCCTGTCAAATTTTCCCCAGGCCTCACTGGGTTGACTTTGTAGAGTAACCCATTTATTACTGGTTTGACTTTGTAGTGTAACCCATTTATTACTAGGTTACTTTGTGGTGTAACCCGTTTAAAATGTCACATTTTTGCAATATTTCTGTGTGAATGAAATCAAAATGTGGGTTCATTTTTAGAATCCCTATAACCTAGGCTGGGGGTGGGGGTGTGGGTGAGGGTGGATGGGGGGCTGTTCAAAATATGTCCTCATGTATTACACAAACACAAGGCCAATTCACTGCAAAAAAAACCCCAAAAGCTGTAACTTGCATAAACATATACAGTAAAACCTGTTTTGGGAGACCAACACTGGGATGCACCCAAAAGTGGTCACATAAAGCAGGTGGCCTCCCAAAGGAGGGTTGATTGTTGTGTCACCTCGCTGACAACTAACCTGTAGTTTTAATTTCCATCCATAATTTAGATTCATACATGCATGTTTCCAGATTTATTGCACCCAATTCCATCTGGCAGTCAGATGTTTATTTATCTGTTGATATTATAAACATATTTAGATTTTGCAAACTCATTTTATGAAAACAGTTTTAGTAATCTTGTCAAAATTGGTGGATTTTACTTATCTAAATGGGGTATTTGTGGCTGGATAAGTGGTCTCTTGGGGCTATTTTGGGTGGTCAGTGGTCAGGTTCTGCAGGTGGTCTCCGAAAAGAGGTAAATTATCATTGAAATGTGTTTTTGCACAAGAGAAGTGGTCACAAAAGGCAGGCGGTCTCCCAAAGGTGGTGTCTCTCAAAATAGGTTTTTCTGTATGTCTGTTTTCCAAAGTATTCTCAGGGTGGATATCCGATCACTCCAAGCTTAATTTGTGTGCTATTTCAATCCGTGACAAATTGTTAACCTCCCACCTTCAAGTTGGCAACACAGAAGCTGAGTGATCATGCTTTGTGAATATAAATGATCTCCATATTTCCAATAGGCCAAGAAAACTGGTCAACATGTAGCCAATCTTGTGGAAAGATGAGATGAAGCAAATAAAAGTTAAAGGTAATAAATTTAAAGATAGGATAAATTCATAAAATCCAACACAGAAAATAATGAATTCTTTCATTATTTTACTGTGTGGACACTCAGTTCATTAACTACCCCAGACACAATAATAGCATTGTAACACCTTTAAACCTTCTCCTGTTTCCAAAGGGCCTCTTTCAGATGCTGTAAAAGTTAAAACTTTCCTCAAAATGCAGTTGAAAATATTTTCCTGAGTTGTAGGCCTTTCTTTTTGTGTGTTTCCTGAAGTGCCAGGGAAATATTTTCTGAAGTTGTATGCCTTTTATTGATTAATATCCATAAATATTACAGATCATGTAAAAGAGGTATTTTGATGACCGTCCATTTATCAGTCTTGAAATTTGTGACAAAAATTTGATAATGATTTTGATTAAATAAAGCACTGATGAATTATGAGAAATAGATGAGCCCACCACACCTTGAGGGTCTTGTTGATAACTATATGTGTACGCAGAAAAGAATATGAATTAAACAATTGTGTACACAAAAAGGATATTTTCACAAGAGCACAATAGGATAGTATGCACTAATAAATGGCTTGTGTGTCTTCAGTCGCCATCAGACCCACTATGAACAGTGGGGACAACTGAGAGGCCTGCTACAGGTACAGGGACATGAGGAACGTGTCTTATATCTGCGTGGCTGTAGAGACCATTCCTTTGGTAAGTTGACATTATAACCTTTCATTAATACAATCGGGAGCTGTTGCGTTGGATCTTTCTTTCTTTGTATGGAAACACTACCTTGCTGGCACTTGAATGAAAAGACTTCTTGCAATGAGTTTAAATCCTGAATTACTTTGTACTTTTTGATGTGATCAACACTGATGGAGTGTAACTCATTCTGACCTATTTCGTGATTTTCTGGATAGGTATCTGCAAGAGAGATTACGTTGGGAAGTAGAATTCATGCTTACCTGCCTCTATTCTTTTTAAGATTGGGGATTTGGTAAAGTGGATACATGTGTTTCCCATTTGTGGCTAGGTGTTTGGTGCCAAAGGTTGCTGGTTTGAAACTCAACCCTTTTGTGGTCCAAAAACAAATGATCAGATTCTTAGCAGCTAGAGTTTCTATTCAAGTGTCATTCAATGGCATGTGCAGCATGACAAGTATGCTGGGTAATTTATGAATCACTAACTATGTAAAGTATGAACCACTTTAGCATGTTAAAATATGGAAAGGCTTAAAGTCAACATGCATAAAAAATACTTTGAATGGGAGAATATATTAATGGGAAGTAGATGAGTAGAAAAAATGAGCATAACTGTGATAAAATATTAAGTCAGTAACATTTCAGAACGCTGGTCATTTGATTATTTGTATAAACAATAAATTTTCAGTCCCTCTCAATTCAGACATTTTTAAAAAAACATTTTCATGATTTACTAGCCCAAATTATATTGTTTTATTTTATTATTTTTAATTTGTTTATTTGACTTTTCATGTGGACGTGGTATAGGTGTGCGAGACTGGAGATCCTTTCATCGATATGCTGTCCATATGGGAGTGCTTGAGGTATCTATATGTACACAGCCTCAGATATAAAGCTAAAAATATGGCGGAATATTTTATGTCATGGTAAGCTAGAAATGTGTGCTGTGTGTAAGGAGATACATGTATGCATTGTTGCTGTTATTTAAGTGAGAAGTCACAGTGTCTTTTTGTCCTTTCTTTTCAAATATGCTGTTATTTGTGCATCAAATTACATCTTTCCTGGCTCTGATTGAGTCAAGTTTTACTTGCTTCATGGCAAAGAGTTAACGTAATGATCTGCTTGATTTTCAGGATGGCACAGCCTTCCATGTGAGCACACTCAGTCTGCCTTGTACCACCTCATAGTAAGTTCACATGTACCTAAACTGTACTCCACTCCTTGGCTTTGTGATTGAAGGGTAGTTTGTCTGAAGCATGCATTATCTTATGACCTAGATCTTCCCCTACAAGTGGCAGCACTGTACACAGTTGCTTTCTCACCTTCATTGCCAAGAGTAGACTGTGTACTGTTAACACTGACTGCTACTGTACAAGTTAAAATAACAATTCTGGTTTTCCCAGAACAAAATTGGGAAGGAAAATGGAAAGTGCTCTTGAAATAAACACACACATTTCATCTAAAAAATGCACTTAAATTTGTCAGTGTAGACTATTTTGTGGAAAGCAAATCATATTGAATCATGACAATTTGAAAATTTTTGTTGTGGTTTTTTCCATGTACATTATACACATGTATGAGTGGCTTGGTCTATGCTCCACATTCTATGCAGATTGTCAACAAAGGTGGGGAGTTCAGGATATCAAAAGATACTCAGTATCACAATTTGATCCCACAGGTGATAATCAGATCATGTTTTAAGTAAGTCTTATGTATTTGTACATTATACACATGTTGAAGTGGCTGAACAATTATATGCTTAGCTTATCTGTTGGCAAAATGGCCAGAACATTAGTAAAGACAATTATATTATGCCCCCCTCCTACTGGAGGAGGGACATATAGTAATCATTTTTTCCGTCCGTTCGTCCGTCCACTTTTCGTGTCTGGGCTATAATTTGCTAGTCCTTCAACTTGATTAATAAAACTTTACACACAGATGCATCTGGATATAAGTGTGTGTCATGTGCTAAAAGTAGATCACCAGGTCCAGTATCTGGGTCACCAGTGACATATTCTTGTAAAATCATGTCGGAGCTATAATTCCTTTACCATGTTAATTAGATCAATGAAACTCTACACACAGATGCATCTATATATAAAGGTGTGTCGTGTACCAAAAGGAGGTCACTAGGTCAATTACCTTAGGTCAAGTATCAGTGACATATCCTCGTAAAATCACATCCAGGCTATAATTCCTTTACTATTTAACTTAATTTCATGAAACTTCACACACACACACACACACACATCTAGACCTAAAGGTATGCTATGTACCAGAAGTAGGTCACTACGTCAAGTATCTGGGTCACAGTGACATATTCTTGTAAAATCTTGTCCAGGTTATCATTCCTTTCCTGTTGAACTTAGTTTCATGAAACTTTACACACACATATATGTTGACCTAAAGGGGTGTCATAAAACAAAAATAGGTCACTAGGTCAAGTATCTGGTCTACACTGTTCATATCCGGGCTACAACTCTCTTGTCCTTCAACTTAGATTCACGAAACCTTACACACAGATGCATCTGGACATAGGAGCGTGTCATGTTGCAAAAGTAGGTCATTAGGTCAAGTATCTGGGTCACAGTGACATATTAACATGTAAAACCGTGTCCAGGCTATAAATCTGTTACTACGTCACTTAGTTTCATGAGACTTCATACACACATGTATGTTGACATAAACGTGGGTCTTAAGACAAAAGTAGGTCACAAGGTCAAGTATCTGGGTCACAGTGATACATTAATGTAAAACTACATTACACTTCAAGCCTGGGCTATAATTCAGTTGTCCTTTGACTCAGAATCATGAAACTTTACACACCCGTGTATCTGGACACGAGTGTGTCATGCGTAAAAGTATGTCAGTAGGTCAAGCATCGGAGTCACGGTGATAGCCTTTCTTTATTGACTACAGTCATTCCAAAATGAGACCTGTGATTAAGAAGGTTATAAAGAGGCAAGGGGAGCATGGATCCAGCAATCTCTAATTGCCCTAATAATTGGTAACTGATGTTACCCTCAGGAAACTTTGAACCATATGAGTGATGCATGCATATACAGTGGTACCTCTTTTGAGAGACCGCCCCAAAATTTTCTCTCAAAACAGGTGGTCTTTCATTAGAGGTACAACAACATTGAAAAGATAGCACAGTGTTCTGAGAGAGCGGTCTTAAAAAGATATGCGGTCTCTCATTAGAGGGGTCTCTCAAGAGAGGTACCACTGTAATACTTTAAATATTCTGAAAGTGAATGCAAATTATCTTGGGAAAAGGCACCATTGTAACCTCATCTATACCCTACATACATGAGCACTGTGGTCCTGGGGTGTTATCTACTGTGACTGAAACCTAGCAACACAATATTGATTCCAGCTGTTTAATCTTTACTAATGGCCACTTTAGAAACCAAAGCGTCACCAAAAAAAAATGTTTACTTTTTTCCAGCACAGTGAGGGTTACATTAAAAAATTGTGGTGTTTGTTTTTGTGTGATTTTTACAGCCTTAAAGTTGGGTATGTGTCGCTGCCCAATGCCATAATGGTGCCAGTCACATGGTCCGACCTGGAACTACCCACACTAGGGGAGCATAGAAACCCAGCAGATAACTACAGCTTCAACTTCAAAGCAGGTCAGATGTGGATGTTCATATCTTGTCCAGAAGGAGAAATGACTGAGGAAAAAGTCTCCTACAACCATGTTAATAAATGTGTTCATAATTATCAGCAGTTTTCAATTAGACATCGTTATCAGATTTTAATTACAACATATTCAGGCCCACTGTACAATATACACACAAAATAAACTAGGAAAGATGATTTGCTGCATAGCAAATCAGTGTGTGTGTCTTCACAGCATATTGGTATGGTAA
Organism: Hermodice carunculata; assembly: GCA_964020975.1. Lineage (NCBI taxonomy): Eukaryota > Metazoa > Annelida > Polychaeta > Eunicida > Amphinomidae > Hermodice > Hermodice carunculata. The sequence goes on from OZ026624.1 coordinate 85,487,188, forward strand.
TGTACAACTATTCCATAACACAGGTGTAGAAGTTGGACTGGCATCTCTATCTACAGTGAAAACTCGTTATAATGACAACATCTGTTCCTTAAGAAATGTGTCCGATAACTGAATATGTCAGATAAATGAATCAAATAACAAAGAAAGTAAACTTTTTCCCATGAAAATTGGTGTCATTATAACGAATATGTCGGATATTTGAGTGTCGTTATAATGAGGTTTCACTGTATTATAGCTCTGAAGTTATTCAAGATTTAAAATTTCTAATGGTGCTATTTAGCATAGTTTTAATTGCTACAACTTTTATTTTAAATTCATTAGGTGTGCAATGGTCAACAATCCCCTAGTAGAAGTTGGAATGACCTCTCTATCTATTATAGTGTTGAAGATATTCAAGATTGAAAATTTCGAATACTGCTAATTAGCATAATTTAAATTGCTACAACTTTTATTCGTAATTCATTAGGTGCGCAATGGTCAACAAGCCCCTAGTAGAAGTTGGAATGACATCTCTATCTATTATAGTATTGGAGATATTCAAGATTGAAAATTTTAAATGCTGCTAATTAGCATAATTTGAATTGCTACAACTTTGGCTTGAGATTCATTACATCCGCAATGGTCAATAACCCCCTAGTAGAAGTTAAAATGACGTCTCTATCTATAATAATTTTGGAGATATTCAAGTTTTAAAATTTCAAATGCTGCTAATTAGCACAATTTAAATTGCTACAACGTTTGTTTTAAATTCATTAGATGCGCAAATGGTCAATAACCCCCTAGTAGAAGTTGGAATGACATCTCTATCTATTTATACTTTTGAAGATATTCAAGATTAAAAATTTCAAATGCCCCTAATTTGCATAATTTCAAACATCTTTCATTCCTTTGTATAAAACGGTCCAGACTCCTTGTATGGAGGTACAATCATGCCAAGTTTGGAGTTTCTATGTATAATAGTGTTCGAGAAAAGTGTCGGACAAATTTGCTGGTAAAGAAGGAAGAGAGAGAGAGAGAGAGAGAGAGGAGAGAGAGAAGAGAGAGGAAGAGAGAGAGAGAGAGAGAAGAGAGAGAGAGAGAGAGAGAGAGAGAGAGAGAGAGAGAAGAGAGAGAGAGAGAGAGAAGAGAGAAGAGAGAGAGAGGGGAGAGAGAGAGAGAGAGAAGAGAGAGAGAGAGGAGAGAAGAGAAGAGAGAGAGAGAGAGAGAGCAGAGAGAGAGAGAGAAGAGAGAGAGAGAGAGTAGGAGAGAGAGAGAGAGAGAGAGAGAGAGAGTGTTGACACACACACTTTAAATATCTTCAAGCTGCATCGCGGTTGGTCTCATTCCATTTGCACAACTCAGACATTATATTTATATTGCAATTTTTGAGCAAAATCCACCAACTGCTCCACCAGTAAATGGTCATTTTATGGACTCACTGTAGTAAAGAGATGGTGGATACATTGTATCCAAAATAAAGAAAGTTAATGTACCAGGCAATTTTAGTGTGCATGTTTGTCAAAACATCTAGTATGATCATGAGACATGGGTGTGAAATTAGTCAAGAGATCAATTAGTGCACTGTGTAATCATATCAAATTTTCTTGGTGAATGAATAGTCCTTTAAATTTTCTTCAAATAAAGATGGTCCATTTGGGAATCCATATATGTCTATGTGACTTGGGGAACAGAGTTATTTTTACAGATAAATGTGTTGAATCCATGCTACCAATCAGTTTGTGGGGATAAAAAACTTCTCTGTTGTGGTCAATTTGTGAATTTAAGTATGTGGGAATATAAATGATTCCTGTATGGTAAGTGCAAAATTAAATACTGTAGTTCTAGAAATTTTCGCGCGTTGTTTAATTTCGCGCAAACTCATTTTTTCTGAAATTACCGAATTTTCGCACATTTTAGTTTCGCAGCAATTCCAGTGCCAAACAATGTAGTGAAATACAATGCAACTTATTTTCGCACATTTTAATTTCGTGCTTTAAGGTGGTAGCGCGAAAAGCGCGAAATTAAATCGAGCGCGAATATTTCTAGAACTACAGTAGATAAATAATCAATCAATCAATCAATCAATCCCCAGTAGATGTAACAACTAGAGCAATTCCTTCAAGAAAACATAGGTAGGCGGAAACTTGAAAGGATCTTGCACAAGGGTACCCTGTGGCGTACATCTGTGTTGAGTGATTGAAAGGAATGTTCTTTTAGGCAGGCACACAAAATAACAGTTTTGTATCTTTAACTCGCATGTGGCTGGAGTGACTAGTATATTGTCTCTCTATTATTTTAAAACTGACAGAAAATAAATTCCAATCGTGTATTTCATTCAGGTCTTCTGGCAAAAAAAACCAAAGATGATGATGATGTCAGGGCCATGTTTTCTGGAAGGAAAACATAACATTTTGCTAGTTCTGAAAATTTTTCCTGCCAACTGAAGCCTGTGTGCCACACATTACTAGAATGTTTAGTCTGTGTCTGTGTTGGTTTGAACTAAATGGCATCCTATCTTTTAAGGGAGATAATTATGTTAACATCCTAGGTAATGTGTTTGTTGTTACACATACAGGTGGTAGAAAGTTCCACATAGAAGTGTCTGGACACATGACACCCATGTATTACCACCATCGAGGTTGGTCTGCCGTGGTCTATGAAAAAATGTGTAATTTTACCATCAATGGCACGAAGGGATGGGGTGTCACAGAGTCTGTGTACAGGTAAGTCTTTCAGCTCATCTTGCAATATTAACAGTTCCACAAACAAGGGAATAAATTACTTAGATCAAAGTGGCAGTTGTTCCACTGCGTTAGATTCCTTTGGTTGGATGTCAGGCTGATTTTTCCATAAGTAAAGTTGATCTTTGGTTGAGAGAACATTCCTACTGCAGATCCAACAGTGGTCACATAAAACAGTTGGTCTTAATGGAGGTTAAATATCACACAAAAGATTGCACTTGAGGGCTGATAAAGGTGTCTTAAGTTAAAAGGGAGGTCTCTCATTGGAGTGGTCTTGGATGGGAAGGATCTCTATACATGCACATGCATGGTTCGTACGTTCATTCTCTTGTCTTTGATGAGTGGATTAGCCTCATCTAACCCTTTGTGAGACAACCTTAAACTGGTCAAAACCAGCTGGTGGTCAAATGTCGTCTGCTTCAATGTTTGTGCTAAATTTCAACACTAATGGAAAACAAGTTTAACCCTTTCCCCCTTAAATTGACACTTGAGTCAACAACTTTCCCTGGACTCATGCCAAAGAAACTTGTTGACCTGGGGCATATGATCTTGATAGGGCTCATCAACAATTCTCAGTCAAAATTGTTTTTCATTACTGTTGAAATTAGTTGAAAACACTGAAGCAGACGACACTAAACCATCAGCCTGTGTTGGCCAGTTTAAGGGGGAAATGGTTAACAAGAATTCCAGATGAGACCCATGAGGATAAAATGAACCAGATCAACAGCTTTCCTTCTCATTGGTTGCATGCACTCAACGAAGGCCAAGGAAAGCTGTTGACTTGGGTCTAAAGTCAAGAGGGAAAAGGTTTAAACGGTTTTTTGCTCAGCAGACTTGTCAGTCAGCTGAGCTTATGTTATGACTAGGCATGTGTCATCTGTCTGTCCATCTGTCATCCATAATTCACATTTTTTACTTCTCTAAAACCACTTGCCAGATTCATTGTATAGGTGGTAAGGATATACGTCAGGTTGGTCTCTACCAAATTTGTTCAAATGGTCATTCTCCAGTGATTTTTGGATTTTAAGGGTCCGCCCGATGGTGTGACTGTGTCTGTGTTCGGGTTGTCCTTCCATCTGTCTGTCTGGATGTGCACATTCTCGATACAGCTATATGTACAGAATACCTCCATTTATTTTGCTCAAATTTGGTAATATGCTTACCTTACCTGGCGAGATTGACTGAATAGATTTTGGGGTCACCATGACCTGATTTGAGCAAATGGGGAACCCTTCAGTCCACATGTGCATTGAAGGTATGTCTAGTTTTAATTCACTTTCTGACCAAAGATTAAAATACAGGTATCTTCTATGGAACTGTTATGTCAATTGCTTCAAAATTACACAGACTCTTAAAGGGAATCCCCAGACCTTAATTTGTTCAACAGGTGGCACTGTGATGTTTTTATTTATTTATTTTTTTGTAAGGTTTGTGTATGTTAAAGTTATTGTCAAATTCTCCAAAACTTTGCCTCAGATTGTGCTGAGACTTGTCAAAATGTAGGTTGTGGAAGGGGTACACAAGTTGTTAACTATGCGGTGATACTCTGGAGTCCCGATCTGTGAGGAATTTTAAAATTTGGATAGCTGTCTATCAATGCATGCATTCCTATTGATTACTATGTAAGTCAATGCGGATTGCAATGAAAATTCACATATTTTTACTTCTCCAAAAGCATTGACCAGATTCACTTCAAACTTCGGGGGGGGGGGGGGGGATGTACCTTAGGTGGCTCTCTACTGAGCTTGTTCAAATGGTCATACTCAAGTGATTTTTGGATATTTTAATGATTTTTTGCTCATGTTATTTGGACCAAGTCCTAAAAAAATTTCTCCAAAACCACTCAGCCAATACGGGCGTTCCGAGTTAGGGATTTTTTTTAACACCAGGCTTCGCATGGTAGACTTTTTCCCTCCGCGCATGCCCGACATGCCTGGTAAGGCAATTCCGCAGTCAAGCTTTCCCGGGGTAATAGTAGGCCGTGACCAACACAGCGTGACAGCGAAATCCATAAGAGAATCGACATGCAACAGTGATCGTTCTGGGATTGCCCCATTCAGGATGGTGGCCACTAGGCTCTACCCGCCCCCCCCCCCCCCCCGTAACCTGCATGAGGGCGCCCACACCCGCGAGGAACCCATATTACAAATAATTATGATTTAACAAAAAACAAAAACAAAACAAAAACAAAAATACTTTGTCTAGCCTGTGGAGCGGGTTTGTCTTTCAGGACGGTGGCCACTAGGCCCTTGTCCCCGGTGGCCTGACGACTTCCCCGTCCCCGTACCATACAATCAAATATACTCAAATTTTCTGCACTACCGGAACCCATAACCTACTTAAGAATAACAAAACCTATCCTGGCAAACTTTGTCATATCGACAGACAGCCAAAAAAATCCCACCACAGAACAGAACAGAACAGTGATCGTTCAGTTTCAGTGAACATGGTGGGAAATACGGACGACGGAGCGGCGATTAACGTGATTGAACAGACGGAAAATGAACTACTCGACAAATTCTCAAAGATGAAAGTGGTTGATCTTAAGAAGTTTCTAAAGATTGACTACCTAATAAGCAAATGTGACTGGACACCCAATAATGTTCAGAAGTACCGCGAATCCAGGGGCTACCAACTTGCGGAACAGGGGCGCATCCATGGGGTTAAGTTACACGTGCTGTCCAACTTTGTTCCATGCAAACTTTTTTATGTGAAGGCACTTTGTACAAGACCAACCTCGCAAGGCGAGGCACTGAACCAGGTCTGGGGAATAGTCACGGAAGAAGGGGTCATCCATACTGGCTTTAATAATAATTATTCGATATTGATTTATTGTTTAATGTTGCCAATCTTAAACAAATAATAACAGCTGATCTGAAAATGCTTTGAAGGCCTACAGTGTGCCAGTGATCAGGTAACAAAGTTTGCAGACAGTGTATTGTGAATTTAAGTCAGGTGCTTTACTGTTAATTTCTGATTGCACCCGTCAAGCGCTAATCTGGTTAGTGGTCAGCCAAGCGCGAGGATCTTCAAAGCACTGGCAGAAGTGCACCCTAGGCTAATCCCTCAGAACTCACGGAGTCAATCAAGGGTGACTTAATGCATGGTTAGATGTGCCACAATGCAGGCCCCAATTTGTATAGGTTTTGTCTCAGGTTTTGTGTCAATATTTTTCATAGTGACCGTGTTTTCTGCTATCTTTGGTACATCCTGGTATCTTACAGTTGTACACTGGCATGCTTTCTTGTAGTTACACTTGTAGGTTATTGAAATAACCGGCGCTAAAAAAACGACACCAACTTTCCCGTGTTAACCCAATGGGGAAAAATGGCGAGACTTGAAAGTGTCCCCCGAGACTTGGAGAAACGCCCGTGACTTCGCGGGAACATAGTAGTCAGCGCCACCGGTGGCAAAAATTGTCCCTATCTCGGAACTAAGCTATTGCTTCGAAATTGCTTAGGGACACTTCTGGGGACCCTCAGACCTAAATTTGTAACAGGTGGCACTGCAATTTTTTATATTTTGTAGGAATTTTTATCCATTTTCTCAATTTTTTACTTCTTCTAGAAAACTGCAACTCAAATTGTTCTGCCACTTGGTGGATTGTAGCTTGTGGGAGGGTAAAACAAATATATGTTCACTAGGTGGTGATACTTTGTAACCTTGAGTTTTAACAAATTTGTCAATTCTGGTACCTTTTGGTTAATGCATGCATTCCTATTAATAACCATGTAAATCAATGGGGATTGTTCCAATCTCTATTCCAATCAAGGTGCACCCACTTCACTTGGCTCTGTTGATCATGGGTTAGTAGAGCATTGGCTCATCAGAGCCCTCTTGTTTATTCTATTTTTGAGGGTGAGTTATGATTTTCTACAGTGGAATTCAAAATTAGTAACTCACTGTAGATCACTTGACCTAAACCTTGTTATAACTAAATTATGACATGCTTGCATCAATGACAGTACATTAACATAGAGGCAAAATCAAAATCCAATGTGCGCAAGAGATGTTTGACTACACATCAGATATGATGTTGACTAACAACGACAAACATAAACAAACATGGCTCACCAGGTGAGCATTGAAAGTAGGCCTAGGATATTTTTTTTTTTTTTTTGCAATGAATACTCAAGTCAGCATTGAATAAATAAAATCTTAGATATCTGGAGATGTGGTGATTCATGATTTTCCCCACCAACAGCGATCCTTGACAGAATAATAGAAACTCACTCTCAGGCATGTAAGATTCTCTGTTCATCACACGACAGTATTCAATCATATATTTATTCTCATATGCAATTGTCAAGAATAGAAAAAATTACTGTTTTCTGGCTATAATATATCTTTCCTTACTGTGATGAAAAAGTAACAACACCTTGATTTGTTTTTAAAGTATTTTAATTCAAATTTTAATGCTCTTTAATATTTTCCATACAGGTATGATGGAGGATGCCCGATTCCAGACCGCTTGCGAGAAGAGCCTATGGCATTGTTGACTGAACCTGATTTCATCGCAGAGAGTGAAAAAGAGGCTTTGACCTTGTCTTTCAGTAAACCAGCATGTTGCAGTGCCACCTTGGTGGGTGGCAAGGGTTGTCAGTTGGCCTTACTGCAGCATATGAACAGTCAGGTACAGTGCTTATGTTTGAGATGCTGGCATGATATTTTGTTTGGAGTTATAACATAAGTGAGGGTTTAGGATTATAAAATTGTTTGTTTTTTCTTTGTGTTACAAATATGTAGTATTTTCTAAAATTGGGAGGTTTGTGTTACAGGTTGATCCCAATAGGGGCATCTGTTATGTTTTCTGGTTGACTGCGTGTCCCTTTGTCTGTGTTTCCATCCAGCCACCATCTCTTTGTGAACATGATAAATTATCTCAGGACTTATTGTACCTTAACACCATTTCTTCATTTGATTACATTTTGGTGACTTTAACTTTAAATTCAAGGTCGGAGAACCTATGTATGTACAAAGGTGGACTCATCAGTCAATGCTTTGCATTGGTTTGCCTTTAATTAAGAAAAAATAAACAAAAAAAACAAAACAAAAACCCAAAGTGTATATGTACAAACAAATGATTATTAGGCTCAGACAAGTTAGACTTATTAGATGAATATTGCATAATTTAACTCTTTCAGTGCCAATCACGTTGAAAGTCGATTAACTTAAGTGAAACTAGTCTGAATTATCATTAAGATCTCCAATTCATATTCCTCATAAAAAGACCTTTCACTCAAGTACCAGCATGTCTCTAGTCCCAGAGAAAATATCCCAGGTCAACAGCTTTTCTCGGCGTGCATTGCACCCAATGCGCACTGAGAAATGGGGCTGAAAGAGTTAAACCAGTGATGTACATTGATGCTCTACATCATGATACATTTAGTTTACATAATATACTGGTTCATGTTTACTGGTTCTGTGTATCATGATTTTATCATGGGCCTTTTGTCTATTTCAGAGCTTTATTGTGCCAAAGGGGTTCTGTGTCACTATAGCAGCCTTCCATGTACAGCTCAGGGTAAGATGTGGTCAAATCTATCTGATTAGTTGCAGAAAATATTCTACATCAAAGAAAGAAACAAAAATGAGAAACTGTGAATGAATAATTATTGTAATTGCCATGACAGTGCATGTTTGCGCAAGTATGTGTATTGCATACATGTAAATTTCTGAGTTGAGGTAACAAATTTTGATTGTATATACCCTATGCATCCTCTTGAGTGCCTATGCTGTAATAAGCTTCAGCTATTTGTTTGAACCCAGAGGAAAAAGAACCCTGAAATATGGCCAAGTATTCTATGTTTACTCATCTTTTCATTTTATTACACAGTCATATACTGTTCAAAACATAGGTGAAAATTGCATGGCCATTTTAATTTCATTATATGAGTACCTAGGATGTTCATAGGGAATTCCCTCGAAATATATGGTAATTATGACCATCACAAGGCATGTTTTGAAGAGTTCTTGTTAGTAGTTATCCTAAGCATTGTACACATAGTTAAGCTAAGCTTGCACAGTGTGCTACTGTTTTAGAGCTGGCTTTGGCTTCTACCGTTAGGCCACATTTGTATGTATTTTTTTAGATAATATTTATTGTTTCTAGAGCCTGACCAATCCTTGTTATTTTACCGATACCGATATATCGGCATCAGCAGAGTTGACAGAGTCCGATACCGATAAACTTTCAGATTAGATTTATAGGGAAAACGAAAACAAACAAAAAAGAGACAAAAACAAAGACGCAAACACAGCTTGATATGTGTATTGAAAAACTTCTTATGACACACACAAAAAAAATATGTATGTGGTGCAGGTCAGCACGGCTTGAATATGTAACAAACACACTCCACAGTTAATTAATATTCCCAGTTATATTCAACTTTGTTCATGCGTAAGCATAGGAGCATTTCAGCTTTTTTGGGATTCAATGCCGCCCTCCTGTCATTGATTGCCAAACCCACAATACTGAATACTCGTTTACTGGGAGCCCTCGAACAAGGAATGCACAGGTGTTTCATAGCTACTTTGGCCAGGTGAGGTAAAATGACATGATGTGGAGGCTGGCAGGTCTTTTTTTCCTCGCCTCAGCGTGAGTGCATTGGATCCCCACAACACCTGTCCCCTCCACCATTCTTCTCACAAGCATGCATCACAATACTTTCTAGCACCTTTCAGAACCTGGTAGAAAATAATGATAATACTTCACAGTTATGTAACTCAAATCCTTATAGCTTTTAGCCTTTGAACTTAAAAAAAGGCAAATCTTATAAAAACTCTCTCCCCATTTATGTACATATGGTATCCACAACAATATTTGCCACTAAAAATGTAATGCTCTTTTTATTGAAAATACTTCAAATAGATCAGACTGTCACTGCCTTGAATTTTAGCTTTTAAATTAAATTTAGGTGATGCTTCTACACAGTTTCTTAAATTTGATTTGTTTTGCACTTCTTGGTGTATAGCACTTGTCTGTTATGGCCACCAGGGGGCAGTCATGGTGATACATTCATCAGTATTATGAACATAAATTATAAGTCACAATGTGAGAATATTGTGAAAAGTGGTATCCTTAATTTTTGATCTGGTATACTAGCTGTATTGGTGGAAATGTGTTTCAGTTCAAAGTCTCAAATAAATTTGATAACATTGATACCATCTCTCATTTGTTGAAATTGAATGCCAAATTGTGTTCAACACTGTGTATTTCATTATTCCAAGAAATAACAAATTATCAGAAACAGGCATAATTTGTGGAATGAAATGTCTACAGCAAATGTATTGTGTAATATAGAAGACATCACAGAGCACCAGCACTCTGAGTCTTTAATTAGCTAAGCCAAGGCTCATTTATCTGATATGCTGCCATTAACATCGTTAGTTTGGTGGAAAGATTGTCATAACTGAGATCAATGCATTGTACATTCCTTACTGAGATAGAGACACTTTTAGTAGGATCTGTATCTTCAGGTTATAAGCAATTTTGGCAAATATGGCAGAAAGATGAATTCTCAAAATGCTGTTTGTGTGCTTATTTTGCATATTCCGTCACACATAATCTGTAAAAACCTCCTCAGGAAAATTGTGTACTGCACATTTTTCTTCATAGCCAGTCTGTTGCAAAGTATGATTTCTAGTGGCCAAAAAAATAATCTTGCACAGTGAGATTATTCTTATGTCTTAACTATGATATCCTCAAACCCCAAATGTGTCAAGTGATAGGACATAACCCCAACATGGAGGGATGATGAATAATAACCCACTTTGTAGATATTATAAGATATGTGTAATTGACCAATAGGGCAGACTTATTTAAGGATGCAACATTTAGTAGTTTTGGTTTCGAGGCCTTTATTAACAGACATATTGACCTTTGGAAGTAGAAGATTTCTGGGTTTTTGTTTGTTTGTTGTTTTTTTTGTATTGAATGATACAAAAAGTAAAGGCATATGTTAGTGTCTCTGCTACCAAGTTAATACAAGTTACCGTAATAAGCTGTCTTTGGCAAGTAAATTAGTGGTACCTTGGTGGTTTGTGTTGAAGTTAATATGTTGAAAGTCTAATGTAACAGATAAAAAGAAGGACATGAAAAAGTGGATGGTCCATGTGATCTTGAGGTTTTAAATGTAAGATGTACTTCCTGTCAAATGTACATGTGAGACAACCAGATCTCTGCATCATGTCAGTGTAATTGTTCTGCAAAACAATCCATGTATACGTTGGCTTTCTAGGACTAGCTCAGGCGTACTTGGCTGTGTCAGGAGAGAGGGGTAAGATTATGTACTGACCAACTTGGCCATGCATACATTAATCTCTTGTTAAGGGAATGTCTTTTTTAGACTAATATTCACGGCTTACTGGTGTTCATAATTTTTGCATTAGGACATATGAAATAAATTTACTGTTTCTCATCACTGCCAGGCCTAAAATTATCTGACCTTGCAATTTCAATTTTGTTCAGGGTGGTCAAACTTTACGTCTTGTCCCCTTGATAATTTGTTTAAAAATAACCTTGCATCATGTTTTAGGGGATTAAATATTGTACATATATAAAATCTTGCTGCCTGTCTGTTATTTTGTGAAAGAAAATAAAGAGAAATGGTAAATTTATTTTACTGTGCTTAATATATACATTTTCTTGTTAAGAATTCAGTTTTCAGAAAGGTTTTAGCTCTGCTGACCAAAGGTCGCTGAGCTTACTAGATCACTCACATCTGTCCATCCCATCTGTAAACTTTTTGCTTGTGAGCCTGATACAGTCCACAGTTTTTAAGACAGCCCCTCATAACTTTCAGGACTTGTCAAGTGAATGAAAATCTAGGTTGAGTTTTTTTGATAGTGGCGCCACCTGCAGTATGATGTAAAATATGGGTCAAAATGTGAAAATGATGTCACCCCTCTAGCATCCTTAATCTTTGATAGATCTTCATGCAATTTAGTGGGATTGTAGAAGAAGTCAAAATCTCGGTTGCATTTGATACTAGTGGTGCCACCTATAATTTGGCGGAAAGTATGAGTTCAAATGTCTTGAAAGTTATAAAATAACATATCTCGAAAAATAATTGAATTAGACATGCCAAATTTATAGGATGTATTTCATGTCCAATGCTAATACAGACATATAAGATCAGTGACCTTGACCCATTTTTGTAAGGTCATCATACCTGTTAAGTTGGAGGAGGTGATTTTGTAATGGTAGAGTGCAGTTTGGACATCAATGGCAAATAGCATTGAGCCTCCAGATCAAAACTGCACTTGAATACATTGTATATTAAACTCTACTTAGTGACCTACTTTTTGGTTGGGTCACCATGACCCAATGATTGTGTGACCTTGACCTATTTTTCTAGGTCATTGACGACATGAGAAAAGGTCATCTAATTCTGTATCTTGACAAAAAAATAAGGCAAGTGATGCCAAATGTACCACAAATGTGTAAATATAGAAGTTTGATATTACATAATATGGCTAAGCTTGATGAAGTTTTCAAGGTCAAGGATTGAATACATTTCAGAAAATGACTTTTTGGTGATGGTGGTCAGCAGAGCATTAAGCCCATGGGCCTTTTGTCATACATTCTAACAGTCAAGAAGAGATTGAGTGTGGACTTTATGGTTCAACTAATATACATACTTTTAAGATAACCTACTTTTCTTACTTCTTTTAAGGTCACACTGTCCACTTTCTCTATCATTCTAAGCACAATAAGCCATATGCATGGAATATTGACCTATTTAACTAAAACTGCACCACTAAACTAACAATATTTCATTTCTTTTTTTTTTTTTTTTGTGAATTCTTTGCATATCTCCACTGCCATAACAGCCGCTCCACAAGCTCAAATTGGACTGTTGTGAATGAATTAAAGTTGTCAAACATTGGACAATCTTTCAGAAAGCTTTTGCATCTGATATTCTCTTGGATCGTTCAAGGGACTATTCTGTCCAATAACCCTTGACCCATGGGAACCCAGCTGGCATTGACAATGTTCTTCCTTAGTTCTCCTACTTACATGATATACTAGGGACTTCTAAACATCTTTCAACACATCCCGCTATATGATGGTTTGACTGATAGTTGAGACTCGCACTTTGCTGTGTTTCCCAAATGGTGTGTACGTGCTAACAATCTGTGATGTTACTAACAATCTGTAATGTTACCGTCTGCTATATAAAGCAGTACACATCCTTCTGAACTCCTCTGATGAGTTTCGTCCCACACAAAACTGGTCAGCTTCTCTCCATGAGTGATCTGACTTGTTGCCATTGGCCTTGGCTGGTGTCTTCATCTAAATTATTTATTGATATTTATTTTTGCAAGATACGTGTATATAAAAATGTGCAATTTTTCTATGTGAATATAAAAGAAATTCCCCCCCCCCCCAATAATACAAACAGACTGCTTTAATCAGTGTGTGTCATTTTCTAATTCTGCCAAGTGGCAGTCCTCCGTCTGGTTTTTATTTTGGCAAACTTCGTGTTCTATGGCCTCTGCAGCTTGTCAAGACAGCAGTTCAACATTTTAAACCTTGAAAAGGAAGCAGAAAGGGCACAGGGAAAAATGGAAGTGTAGATCAAGGCCATTTATACAACATGAAAGGAAATGTTTGTGAGGTTAACTAATCACATGTAGATATGCAAATCAGCTGCTTGATATATATGTTTTTATTTATGTGAAATATACTGCATGTGAAACACCAAATATCAATCAAATGTGTGACTGCTGAGAATAATAAGAAGCAGGGAGCGAAAGAAAAATTCATGGTTAATCTCGCTACTTCAACTGCAGAGAACAATGAATTTGGTGTGTGTATGTGTATGTATATGTGTGTGTATATATATATATATATATATATGCTCCTATGATGCTGGTGGACTTGGTAATCCACAGTTGGTATGTGCATTTCCCATTTTTGGCTAGGTGATAGGTGCCAAGGGTTGCTGGTTCGAGACCTGGCTGTTCCAAACCATATATTGTTTGGTGCTTCTTTGATGCTGGTGAACTTACATATGTACAGTCCCTGATCTGAGAGAACTTCCAACACAGTATTTCTTTGTAGTGGAATAAATACAATGAATTGGGCTGGGTCGATTATGGCATTTGCGCTTACCAGGCTCCATTGAACCATTCTTTTCACGAATGGGGATTTAGTACAGTTAGTATGTGTGTTTCCCATTTTCAGCTAGGTGATTGGTGGCGAGGATTGCTGTGGCTTCGTGGTTTTAATTCCAGGAGTTATTTCTCTTGAAATATTGTGAATATACTATACTACCGGTATCATATCTGTGCATTAAAAATGGAGCAGGTAAAATTGGTGGATTACTAAGGTCACAGTTTGTATATAAAACTGTGCTAGTCATTCATTTTTATGATTCAAAGAGTGAAAATGAACAACTTGTAGTTTTATTCAAGTGAATTCATTTGCTGTATTTTTTTAAGTCTATGTCAACAAGTAAACTTCTGTAAATTTTGATTTGTTTGTGATAAAAAGATTTGAAAATAATCCTAGAAGAATACAAAATAATGCACATATTGTACTTATGTTTACAACAACCTGTAGTAGATATTTTATTTGCCAGGGAAAATAAATCAAAACGGGATTTTACCAGTGCTTATTATACATGCACATGTACATTCATGTCGGTTTTAATGAATTTCATTGCAAATGTAATTGAAATTTAATGTATGTGTTTTTTTTCAGGAAAATCAGGAACTCAGAAGTAAGGTAACAGAACTTGAGCACATTGCGTGGTGAGTTACTGGTGGCTTGTGTGTGGCAAATTATACCATTAACCGTTGCTTACTTGTTACTTTACACATTAAAAAAAAAAAAGAAATCAAACTTTTTTTATGGAACACATGGTTAGAACTGGTGCAGTGCATCAGGGACAAGTTTCAACAATGTGGATAGACGGGGCAAGTGTGATAGCAAGTCAGGACACCAAATCGAGGACACTGAGGAGATAATTGACCATTTTCTACCATATTGGGTCTCATCAGTGGCTGATCTGTTGTGAATTAGGGCTGCTTTTTTTATACCATACTGCAACACTTGCCTTAGTGATGTATGTTACATCCAGAGTCCTACAGAGAAGAATTCTCTTCACATCAAAGTTACTGACTGCCAGTGGTTTGCTCATTGGACTGAATGTGTGAGTTCACATAAAAAATCGGCATCAGTAATGTAGTAATTTTATTAAATTTCTTAGAGTAATTGGATTCTATGCGAAGCCATTGAAGTACCTACCAAAAAGGGTATTTTTATGTTTTTGTTGTGTGGGGGTTTTTTTTCATAGTTTTCATTTGGGAGTATAATCTGGTCAACTGTTACATGGCCAGAGTGCACTGAGGAAAGCTGTTGACTCAGTCTCATCATATAACTTTTTATGGGCCAATTATAGAGAACAAAAGATACAGATGATGAAGAATTTGTCAACTTTGTTCTTAAATAAATAAAATATATTCAAGGTTACAACAGATTTAAGTAACAATGCAAAAAATGCAGTATCAGTAGGCCATGCTTGTGTATACTTGAATGAAATCTCACTTAGCTTTTGTATGAGGAATTTTGAAATGAAGTTCTTGAGCAATTCCAGCTAGTTTGTTTGTTTGTTTTGTTCTCGGTCTTTTAAGATTCTTATCATACTATGTCGATTTTCTTCAGCTTACATTATGATTATTGTGTTATTTTCCTCAGTGGTAAGGAGAAAGGGAGCTTGAAGCAGGCCTGTGAGGAGACAGCGGCGCTGTTTGCCAGGACCCCCGTATGTGGTGAGGTACAACAGGCAGTGGCCGCTGAACTCATTACACACTTCAAAGGAGACCATGACAACCTGGCATTTGCTGTCCGGTCCTCAGCTGCAGGTAATTATATAAGAGCCGTTAACTCTTTCTCCCTTAAACCGGCCAAAACTGGCTGGTGGTCAACTGTCGTCCGCTTCTTTGTTTTTGGCTAAACATTCAACAGCTGGGCTAGGCCTATGAGTTATTCAAGTGTAGCCAGTTTGGCTAAAAATGACTCGCATTACTTCTATCAAATAAAAATTCTGATTTCTTCAGTCAGTAGGCCGGTGTTCCATAGATAATTCGCCTCAGGTCAACAACTTTCCTTGGGGCAGGATGGGCTCTGAGCATACAACCCAAACCAAGGAAAGCTGTTGACTGAGTCTGACGCTGACCCTTAATTCAAGGGAGAGAGGGTTAAGTTAGTCTAATTCATAATCATTTAAATTCTGAATAATCGAGATGCAGTGTCCAATAGTTTTTTCCTAGTTATTTGAAGTTGAAGGGCGTATAGTTGAACAACATTTACAGTAAAAGTTGTTACAACATTTAGTCGTAATATTATTATATTCTATTGGTATATGCCACACTTAATAGTGTACAATAGTACTGCTGTCAAATGTGCTAAACTGAGGCCATTCAGTGCGTGCACATGGTCTGTGGAAATTGGTGGTGGACTGTGCCACTGTGGTATACTGCTTCTAGATATTGCTGGTATGTTCTCAACTCATTCCATACCATGGTCACAGGCCTTGGTCAATGGTCCTGGCACTGCTTGGCAAGTCATGCTGCAACTGCCCTTGCAGCAGCTGCAGCATGACTTGCCAGGCAGTGCCAGAATCACTGACTTAAGACTAGAGGCATGTTGGTACTTGAATGAAAGCTCTTTTCATGAAGAATTTAAATAAACAATTGTCATCTTTAATCTAGGTAAATATATGGAAAAATCAGGGACTGGTATAGAATGAGTTAATACTGCACTGGGCTACTTGGACTAGTCCAGTGGCATCTGGTAATGAAAGCATGTGGAGCTCATTGTAAGACAAATTACCCAGTGTTCCATAGAGTCATCCAAGTTTTAAAAAAATTTGAGTACATGTAGCATAATTTCAGGAGAAGACAGTGCAGAGATGTCTGCTGCGGGACAGATGGAGACAATACTGGGAGTCAAGGGCATGCAGCAGGTAGCTTATCAAAGTGTCTTCTGTCTTTTGTGCATACTTTTAAGGTTCTCAGTTGAAAAAAATGGCCATCAACAATTTTTTTTTCTTTTCTTTTTTTTCTGACCAAATCCACTGATACTGCTAAGTTTCCAAACACAATGTTGCCCCTCTTCTAAGGCTCCTGTCACCAGAAGCCACCCATCTTAAAAGACCACCATTCATATGCATCAAGTGTGACATTTCCATTCCAGTTGTCACCCTCTTATGAGGCCTCTTGAAATGCAGCCCAAAAGTGGCCCTTCAACTCTTTCAGGCCCACAGTTTGGACTGAGTCAACAGCTTTCCTTGGCACGCGGTGGGCACATTGTGTCCAGAGTGCACTGAGTAAAGCTGTTGACCTGGACTATTATACTCTATTTAAGTACAGGCACGCTGACCCTTGAATGAAGGGTTTTTTTGAAAGGAACTCAAATTTCTCACCCTTGTTATAATTCAGAGCAGTTTTATTTGAAGTAGTTCAACCTTAGTGACAGTTGGCATTGAAAGAGTTCAAATAGGTTGGGTGGGGGGGGACAATATAATGGGAATGTCATGCTGTGCATAAGAATGGTAGTTTTTTAGGAGTGGTAGCTTCTGGTGAGAGTGGTCTTATAAGGGAGGTACCACTGTACACTGTCCCCTCTAGAGTGACCACCCCTCATATGGCCACTTTTGTGCTGCATTTGGGCTGGACTTGTAAGAGGTGTACCACTGTATTGCTTATTATATATTGGAAAAACCATAAAGAAATTGTCTTTTGAAAAAAAAAAAAAAAAAAAAAAAAAAACAATATCAAAAATATTTCAAGTGTTTCTAAGAAGCGAAACATTACATTTATTTGGCCTAAAGCTAACATATTGTTTGTACATACTTGAGACCGATTCTGTCTGTTTCAGATCTTTGATGCTGTGGGAAAGTGCTGGTCTTCTCACTTCTCTTACCAGGCTGTCGAGTACCGCAGGTGGGCAAATTTTCATAAATGACTGAATCATCTCCTGCCAGAAAGACCCAAAAGTGCCTTTGTGCAATCTTCTGTTTTGTTATCACATAAATTTCTTGACAGTGGAAAATATTTTTGTTGAGGATTGCGGACAAGACTTATGATGATGGCATGCCCAGGTCAACAGCAGTCCTTGGTGTAAGGGAAAGCTGATGACTTAACCCTTTCCCGCTCACATCACCCAAAGATGGTCAGCTGTAAATTGTTGTCTACCTTAAAGTTTTTACTTAAAATTTCTCATTTCTTTAAAACATTTTTGCTGAGATTTATATGTAATACCATTCACAATGACACATCCTAGGTCAATGGCTGTCCTTGGCATAGGTTGTTTGCAGTGCACCCAACCTGTGCCAAGGAAAGCTATTGACTCAGTCATGCTCTGACTAGGAATGGGTAAAGTTTTCTTTTAAAAAGGAAAGGGTTATATGAGCAGTGCCTGAGGCCATACTCAACCTTGTTGGACCAAAGAAACATCTGGATGAGACAGGAGAAGGTGGCCATCAATATTTAACTGATGCAACAATTTACTAGGACTGATCAGTTCATTACCTTTTTTGAACTTGGAAGAAGATAACACTTGATATGGGGCACTTTTGGCCTGTTAGCACAGGAACAGTTTAGTTTATGTCTACATTTTTGTTTGATCCCTTATGCAACTCAAAAAATATTGGGAAAAAGGTTATTGACCTTGGGTCAGGGTGTATTAGGGTCCTCCTTGTAACAATCCATTGACTTTATTAAACCAGAGGCACTTCCATGTAGTGTATTAACTGATAGGTCCACCTTTGCACATATATGGGTCCTGTGACCTTGAAAATGAGGTCAAGGTCACTAATATGTAATCAAGTCAAGAAATTGTGTCAAGGTACAAATGTGGTAAATTTGAGCTTCAGTAGGCCGGCCTGTATGCCTTGAGATATCACACTGACAAACTATGGTGGAAGATAGAACTATGAGTGGATGGACAACCTGAAAACATAATGGATGCCCTCTTGGGGTGAATTCATAAATACCTCTTATCTGGGTATCCATAGAAGAACAAACAAAGTCATGTTTTGGTGTAATTTTGTTTCAACACCCCAGACTTTGTCAATTCCCATTTTACTCTTCATCTAGACACTGCACTGACTTAATTATTCAAAAACTGTGGAACCACATGATTAAGTTAACTATCATTTATCATAACATCATTTTTCTAAGGAAAATCATAATTATGAACCTGGGAATAAATACTTAATTTGCTGCCATTGCTGGCATGGGTACTTGGCAGTAAATAAATGTGAGAGGTATTGCATCAGCGTACGTCTAAAACTGCCATGTTTAGTGAGTAGAGCTGTCATATGGCCTACAAACATTGATAGGAAAATGTTGTATAAACAGTGAAAGACAACAACCAAATAATACACTCTTAGCACTGATTTTGGTCCTTGCAGATGTTGAGTGTCAAGAATGCATTGTTATGCAGTAGAGTGAAAACTGTTTTGAGAGACCACTGTAATGAAAGACCGCCTGCCTATTAAGACCATATTTCCAAAGTCCCTTTTGCTCTCTCCCATGTTACTGCACCTCCATTGAGAGACCACCTGCCTTATGTGACCACTATTTGGCCTGCTGTAGGGGTGGTCTCCCAAAACAGGTTTCACTGTAGTGGCAAGGGAGCAGCATGTAACCTCACTTAGGGATCCACCCGTGTGTCTGTTGTTCACCTGCACAGTTTATATATGTTTGGACAATTGCATTGCTCTGTTCATTACATACTAATTTATTGTCTCGCCAGCGTTAGCTCTTTGCGAGACTAAGCTGTCACTTTCCGTCCGTCCGTCCGTCAGTCCGTCCGTCTGTCAGTCCGTCCGTCCGTCAACCAAAAACTTCGGAGTGGCATTATTTCACTAACTAGATCAGATAGGGCTATCATACTTGGGTGGATGATTGATTGTAATCATCCCTAGAGATGAGGGTCATCACTGTCACACTTCATTGATTACTTCATGCATGATTGAGCATTGGAGAAAAACTTCGGAGTGGCATTATTTCAGTAACTAGACTACATAGGCCTTTCATATTTGGGTGGATGATTTATTGTAATCATCCCCAGAGACGAGGGTCATAACTGTCACACTTCATTGATTACTTCATGCTTGATTGAGCATTGGAGAAAAACTTCGGAGTGGCATTATTTCAGTAGCTACACTACATAGGCCTTTCATATTTGAGTGGAAGATTTATTGTAATCATCCCTAGAGACGAGGGTCATCACTGTCACACTTCATTGATTACTTCATGCTTGATTGAGCATTGGAGAAAAACTTCGGAGTGGCATTATTTCAGTAAGTAGACTACATAGGCCTTTCATATTTGGGTACATGATTTAATGTAATCATCCCTAGAGATGAGGGTCATCACTGTCACACTTCATTGATTACTTCATGCTTGATTGAGCATTGGAGAAAAACTTCTGAGTGGCATTATTTCACTAACTAGACTAGGAAAGGCTTTCATGCTTGGGTGGATGATTCATTGTAATCATCCCTAGAGATGAGGGTCATCACTGTCACACTTAGAAGCTTCAGAAGCCTGTTGAAATTGGATGACCTCAACTGATTTCAACGACCTAAATGTATTTTCATGTGTGAAATGCAAAACGTGGCGTTACCACTGCAACTTTTGACGAATTCAAGCCAAGTTTACCAAACTTACACCACCTTTGCTTCTTAGGAAAGCTTTAGAAGTCTATTGAAAGTGGGTGGCCTTGATGTATTTTTGACCTACTTTGGAGGTCAGATGCATTGCATCCTCGAATGTACAATGCTATTCATGGCCAAGAGTCAAACCAAGTTCACCAAATTTATACTAGCTTTGCATCTTACAAAACGTCAGAAATCTCTTGAAAGTGGATGACTTTGACCTACTTTTGACTCGACAAATCTTATTTTCCTTGTGTGTCTTGGGTATAGTTGATTGTAGGTCCCTAGTTACTATTTAACATGAATAGCAAAGTACCTATGCTTTATTTTTGGTGTTCTTAAATTTATCTTGAAGTGTCCTTTGAAGGTCAAACTTAGGTAACTGAACATATGAAGTCATGTTGGCCAAGGGGTATTAAGTGCTTTACTTGACATCTTTCACTACGAAGCTTGAAACTGGCATGTCAAGCTCTGATTTGTATTAAGATGTTATATACTTTATTGGCCATTTTGTTTAAAAAAAAAAAAAAAGTGGTATATTCTGAGTAAATATATTGAGATTTACTTGATACATTCAACATCTACTAAATACCATTATAATGTTTGGTCTTACAATTACATTGCTACTGAATGCTGGCGAGACATTCATGCCCCCTGGGCATGGCTCTGGTTTCAATTATTCTTTTATGAATAAATTGTGCTGGTGTCAATAGTGAGGTCTCTGTCTACAGTGTCTTTACATAACTATAAGCAAGTACAGTACAATTTCTGGCTAGTGTTATTTTTGTTAATTTATCAGAAAATATGTAAAATCAAATGATGAATATTGTTAAACTGATATTGCTACATCTCACCCATAGATAATCGCTATCAATTGAGTATATGAAGCAAAAGATACAATGTGTTTATCTCTTGGGGATGGTCAAAGTTTGACCAAAACCAGCAAGTAGGATTATTAGTTTGCAGATAACCAAAAGAAGCGGGTTTTGAACAAATACTAGGTTTACGTTTGTGGGTACCCAGATACTGATCAATGCGCTACTTTATAATAGTTAAACCAGAGTCAAGACTGTTCCCTGAGATTAACAGCAGAACCTGAGGTGATGACAGATATAGCTTATGAATAACAGCGAAAGGCAAATCACTTTTTTTTTTCAGAATTGATTAGTGCTCTATCTTTCATGTGTGAAAATTGATTAGCCATGCATTCTGATTTCCTGAAAAAAAATAGCAATGTCTACTCTTTGATTAGGAAATGGTTGCTGTTAATCCTGTTATGTGTGCATTGAAAATAATCACGAGAATGCAGTTATCCAACAAAGGATGAAGTAAAATTAGAGGAATTATTGATGTATACTCATATACAGGTTCTGTCGAATGATTATTTGACTGAAGAAAATTCTGAAAATAAGGATACATTCTTTGAATTATAATTGTGATATTCCCCCCCCCCCAAAAAAATGAAAAGATATCTTTGGGAGATATGTGTAGTGCTTTTGATTTATGTTTGTACCAAGGAACTCAGGTGTGCAGTGAAACCTGTCTTGAAAGACCTCGAATGGGGATAACCAAATTATGGCCTCTCAAGACAGGTGGGTTCTCATAGGAGGCATAAATAAGATGAAGAGTATGAAGCAGGCTGTCCTCAAACAGTGGTCTTTCAAGACAGGTTATCTCATTGGCGTGGTCTCTTTAAATGGGTATAAAGGTAATTCAAAGTAGAATTCAGTATGGGAGGTCACTTTTTTGCATTGTGTTTTGATTTTGCTATTTGCTTTGCAGGCAACATGGGCAGCCAATCATGTCATCAATGGGTGTGGTCATACAAGAGATGGTCCAATCACAGGTGTCCGGTAAGTGTCAGAGTGTGACCTATCAATGGAGATGAGTGTTTTGGAAAAAGCTGCTGTAAAGATTAATTTTGGCAAAATGATGTGAATGCTTCTATTTGAGCATACATAAACATGAAAAATAGTAATTGTTTCCATTTAAATGGTCTGAAGTATCCTGTGTTTATTAAAATGTATATTAATTGGTATTTATACAAATTTACAACCTTTGTCCATCAATAATTTGTGAGGAATTGACCAATATTGTAAGAGGATGAAATAGTATCCTAAATATAGTATTAAAATTGCCGTCATACTGGGATTTAGTCCTCTAGCATACAGTGTGTTCAGAGGGACCTAACCACATCAATATGAGGGAGCCTACTGAAACTGTCCAATTAGAATGCTGGAGGAATGTTACCTGAGCAACATTCAGTATTTCCCAAGGGAGGATACAGTCTTGTAGCTGAAATAGCATTGAAAGTCAGTACATCCCTAATTTTTTTGTTAGGCAACGAGAATGCTCCTTTTTTGTTACCTGAACAATGAAGCACACTGGACCTTCACAGACCAGCAATGGTAACTGAAGGGAAAAGATACTGGACCTTCTGGCTGACAAAATTCTGCACCGTAATTGATAAATATAAAAATGCGACATACATTAAATTTGTTTCGTTATTGTAAACTCATTTCAGTCTGCCAATGAAATGAGGAAATATTGTAAGGCGGATATTAAAGAAACAAACAATTGATGATGGAAAAAAAAAAGACAAAATTCTGCCCCATGAGGCACGAACCAACAAGAGATTTGTGTCTGTTACTGAAAATGAGACATTATGCATACTGGCAATTAGGACACATAGATCATCCTATGCCAAATTCAGGGCCCTTGCCTGCATGGACATCCTCTCCAGCCTGTATCCTCCCTCTACCTTCTGGTGTCTCGGGAGCATGCAGGCTCCTGGGGGGTCTGTAGAGGCAAGGATACTGAAGTGGGTATAGGATTAACCTCTATTTAACCACATTATGTAGTTTTCTGAAGTATCACAAGGCAACTTGTACATTTTTAGTAAAAAAAAATTGTAGAGCAGAGAAGTTATGAGAGAGATTGTATCTTCAACTATATTGAGTTCCTCGAAATACCTCTACATATCTACATATTATATATATATATGTAGTGAAAACTCATTACAACGAAACTCTGATATCCTACATCACTTAACTACATACCTTATGAGGAATAAAACATATATCATATACCATGTTATGGGATTCATTTATCTGACATATTCAGTTATCTGACACATTGTCAGAGAACAGATGGTGTCATTATAATGAGGTTTCACTGTATATATGATTTGTATTTTTGTTGTAAAAACTAGATTTTTGTATCTGTATGCAACTCATATTTTCTTGAATATCTGTATGTTGTAGTCACAGTGACTGAAATATAATGTATTATCCTCTCAGTAAACTTTGTCATGAATGTACCATATTTTTACAAAATTAAGGAGGTACCTGTCTGAACAAAACTAAATGCTGAATAATTAAAATTAGTATTGGTTTCAAATAAGACAAACCATATTCTGTTTCCATCAAAACTACTTGTAATCACTAATGTTTATATACCATACAATTTGAGGTTCATGTGTTTGTATGCTATGTGTAGGAGTGCTGTTTACACGTGATCCATTGACTGGCAACCCGGCTGTGATGACCGTGAATGCCAACTATGGTCTGGGTGAGGTATGTCAAACTGGTCAGGTTGTTCCTTCCTTCGTCACTGCCTTTGTGTCGACTCCAACAGGAAGCTTCTACTTTACATTACTATACAGTATATGATCAATATACTGATTGCTGGATTACAGTCTACTGTCAGTGGTTCAGTTATCAAAGCATGTTAAGTGGACAGTTTATAACTGGACATGAAGTTTATACAAAGTTACGGTTGTGGGCAAAATTCACAATCTTGGGCATTTGTGGAGATATGTTAAAGCGATCGTTATTTGAAGGTGAAGTATTTTGACAGTTTCTTTCACACACCACTAACATTGTAACAAAAATTAAATTATTGAATAGAGTTTGTGTTGAGATGGTTTAAAGTTGGACTGTTTAGGTTCTCTTTGAACACATTTACTTACAAATCATTTTGATTTATTTCAGTCTGTAGTATCTGGGTCATCAGAACCAGACACCGTGACCTTAGCAAGGTCATGGGACAACAAGATATCAATCAGTCGCAAGGTCATTGGCAGC
Organism: Hermodice carunculata; assembly: GCA_964020975.1. Lineage (NCBI taxonomy): Eukaryota > Metazoa > Annelida > Polychaeta > Eunicida > Amphinomidae > Hermodice > Hermodice carunculata. The sequence continues at coordinate 85,511,671 of OZ026624.1, forward strand.
AAGAAAATTCAGATCAACACAATAGGTGAGTTGTTTGGAGGGGACTTCCGTACTAGAAAACATCAAAGTCATATGCACAGATTCAAAAGTGTGGTGAATAAATTTTCAAAAATAACTTGAAGGGAAAAAGAACAGCTCTTTCTGTTCAAGTGCCCCCTCTTTTTTAGGTTTACCCCCTATTTTTTTTTTCTTTTATAACTCATTCCATACTATGGTGACTTGCCAGGCAGTGCCAGAACCACTGACTTAAGACTTTAGGCCTGTTGGTACTTGAACAAAAGCTCTTTTCATGAAGAATTATGTCTCCCCATGCAACGGGGGGGAGGGACATATTGTTTTTGCGTCCATTTCTACTGCTCCTTCTTCTTCTTGTTCTTCTTGAACACATTGTTGCGTATGTTGCAGACGCAATAACTCAAGAAAGATTTGCTTTGGGAAGTTCAAATTTTTTGTGAAGGTGTTCCTATATAGAACCTTGCTTGGGATTGCAGATGGGTGACCTTGACATATTTTTCAAGGTCACATGGGCATGTCATCTAAAATTGACGCAGACACAACAACTCTGCAAGGATTTGACTTAGGAGGTTGAAATTTTGCATGATGATGTACCATAATATGAACTAGTTTGGGATTGTAGATGGGTGACCTTGACCTATTTTCAAGGTCACATGGCCACTTTTTAAAAAATCGTTGCAGATGCACTCGAGAAAGATTTGACTTAAAGAGGTTGACATTTTATGTGATTATGTTTCTATGTAAGACCTTGCATGTGACTGCAGATCTATGACCTTGACCTACTTTTCAAGGTCATTAATATTTTGTCTGAAATCAATGTGGATGTGATAACTCAAGAAAGATTTGACTTGGGAAGTTGAAATTTTTTGCGAAGATGTTCCTATATAAAACCTTGCTTGGGATTGCAGATGGGTGACCTTGACATATTTTTCAAGGTCACATGGGCATGTCAACTAAAATTGAGGCGGACACAACAACTCTGCAAGGATTTGACTTAGGAGGTTGAAATTTTGCATGATGATGTACCATAATATGAACTAGTTTGGGATTGTAGATGGGTGACCTTGACCTATTTTCAAGCTCAAATGGCCACTTTTTAAAAATCATTGCAGATGCACTTGAGAAAGATTTGACTTAAAGAGGTTGACATTTTATGTGATTATGTTTCTATGTGCGACTTTTGTAAAACCTTGCTTGTGACTGCAGATGTATGACCTTGACCTATTTTTCAAGGTTACGTGGGCATTTTGTCAAAAATCAAGGTGAATGTGATAACTCAAGAAAGATTTGACTTGGGAAGTTGAAATTTATATAAAACCTTGCTTGGGATTGCAGATGGGTGACCTTGACCTATTTTTCAAGGTCACATGGGCATGTCATGTAAAACCGATAACTCGAGAAAGATTTGACTTGGGAAGTTGAAATTTAATATGAAGATGTTCCTATATAAGACCTTGCTTGGGATTGTAGATGGGTGACCATGACCTTTTTCAAAGTATGCCTATTTATAAAACAATGGTGACAATAGTAAGGTCACACAGGGAGACATTTGATTTTCTGGCAGAAAATCAGCCTGTTCTAGTTTAAATATGTAATTGTCATTTTAAATCTAGGTAAATATACGGAAAAATCAGGGACTGGTGTGGAATGAGTTAATGTAGTTATCAGTTTTGCTGAGTGGTGGTGCCACTTGTCCCCTCTGTAATTTCAGGTATTTATCTGTGTACTGAAGTTTAGTTTCTTAAAAGTTTGTATTTCATTGTGAAAAAGAAAGGTGCAGCAAACATTAGAAAAAGACTGCTCACTGTGGCCACAAAGTGACCAACACCTACTCAGTTATTGTGTGTTTATATTAATTTTGTGTGATTCAAGAAAGCAATGTAGACTCTTGGTTCTAAAGTTGAGGTCCAAATTGACATCATAACGTGTCCACAAGATTGTGACAAGGGTTTCACCTCTGTAGAATCAAGTAATAAGCATTCAAAAATAGAATGTCAAACACAGTACATTTATTATATGATAAAACAGTCCCCTTTTTTTCTCAAATGCCACAATTTGGGAAAATGGAAAGATTTATTCTGGTGGAGTTAATGCTTGTGTCTTCTTCACTAGTCAATTAAGAAAATTTAAATAATGGAAATTGTTTGATTTTACCACATCTGGCATTATTATATACCTTTGGGAATGCTATTGTGTATGCAACATTTTGTAGATGAGGGTGGAGTGGAGGAACAAGAGGTCAGCGAGGAGGAGTCGGCCCAATGTTGTATGACAGATGACGTCATCATTAGACTGGCCACTATTGGTGTACTGGTAGGTAAAACACAGCCTGATCTATCTGTAGCTTACTCAGACCTAATAGAACTTTTTACACAATTTAAATCTTTTACATACATTAAAATCTGATCAGTCAAAAATACGGGGATGTGATTTAAAGAACAGTTCATCTGTTTTGGCAAACAAGTCAAGTGAACATTATTGAGCAATTTAGCAGTCATGAGCATCAGTGTGTTCTGTGTCCATCCATTATTCACATTTGAGAGTTCAGTTCTGTAAAATTGTGGATAGGATCCTCCTTAAATATGGTGTAAGTGTATCTTGAAAGGATTTCTCTGGCATCCAAATTTGTTAACCAGCATGCTTAAGATGTGAGGAAAAAGTTAGCTTTAATTTTGCCTGTAGGTAATTCATAAGCATAGTATAATGGGGCAAACTCAGCTGACGATGTAGAAGGTGAATCGGGGGAATTTGCAGTTTTTCTACATTGTTCCCTTTTTTTTCCTTTTCATCCTTGAAATCTGCAGATACTACCTCTGATGACTTTATTATTACAATATTGCATGTAGTTTGACATGATTTTGTTTTTTGTTTCATCAAAGCTGGAGAAGGCATTTGCAGGACCACGTGACATTGAATGGGCTTTGAACAGTGACAATCTCTACCTCTTGCAGGTGACAGCTGTTTATATCTATATTCCCCAGTGCTTGATTGCCTGAATTGATCCAAAATAGAATTCCCGGAGTTAACCCATAGGGACCTAACAGATGTAGTGGTGTGCAACTCTTGCCCATTAAGAATTACCAGAAATGGTGGAGTGTCATAAATGCAATGAGCTTTCCCCTGCCCTGCTCAGGGCCAAAATTTCGCAAAATTTTGCGAGAATCTATTTTGATTTTTGTCAATTAGTTTTCTTTTTAGTCCCCCGCCCACTTGGTGGGGGACTATAGGGAAGCTTCGGACGGACGTCCGTCCCTCCGTCAGTCCGTCCGTCCGAAGCTTCTCCGGGCCATATTTCCAACACCATAACACCCACAGCTACCAAATTTAATGTGTTTGTACTTCCTAGGGTAGAGGTGTATCGTGTGCCAAAAGTAGGTCACTAGGTCAAATATCTGGGTCACAGAATACATGTGTATGAAAAATCTTGTCCGGGCCATAACTTTTTTGTCCTTTTACTTAGAGTCATGAAATATTACACAAATGTGAAACTTAGTCTGAGAAAGTGTCATAAAGGAAAACTAGGTCACTAGGTCAAATATTTGGGTCACCACGATATGTAAATATACAGAATTTTCAGGTCCTGACTGTAATTTTTTTAACTTTTGGACCTCTTTTTAGGAAATTTTACATGATAATGTACCTTGACCCAAAAGTGTGTCATGAGGGGAAATTAGGTCACTAGGTCAAATATTTAGGTCACAGTATAAAATTCTGTGTAAAACCTTGTCAGCACCAAATTTCTTATACCATAATACCTACAGCTACTAACTTTGTTATGTGCATACTTCTTGGGGTGCTGGAGTGTAGCATGGCAAAAGTAGGTCACTAGGTTCAAAATCTAGGTCACAATGTGAAATCCATGTAAAAACTTGTCAGGGCCATAACATTTTTGTCCTTTTACTTAGATTGATGAAATTTTACACAAATGTGAAACTTAACATGGAAATGTGTCGTAAAGTAAAATTAGGTTACTAGGTCAAATATTTGGGTCACAGTAATACATAAATGTACAGTATTTTCATGTCCTTACCGTAATTCTTAAAAAATTTTGACTTCTTGTTATAAAATTTTAGTGATAATGTATTGTGACCTAAAAGTGTGTCACGACGCAAAACTAGGTCACTAGGTCAAATATCTAGGTCACAGTGTAAACTCCATGTAAAACCTTGTCCATGCCATATTTCCCTTACTATAATACCTACAGCTACCAAATTTGTTATTAAAGGGCCTTTTAATTTTTTTTTTCATCTAGGTCACACCCCTATATAGTAGTCCATTCAACCTCGTGGGCGACGAGCGGGGGACTATGTACTGCTCTGCAATACTCATTAACTTGTTAAAGAAAGACAACTTTAGGAGAATCTTTAGGAGAATGGATTCTTGGATTGTCGGCGAAATTCTGGCCCTGCCGCTCCGCCCTCAAAAATATGTAGAGCTGTAGATGATAACTCAACAGTTTCCCCAGGTGCACTCAGGGTAAAAGAGTGCAAAATTTCCTACAAATACAATGTATCAGAAATGATATGAAGTGGTATTTACACTGGTGTAATCTGGTCAGGCTGTAAACTAATCGGTCTTTATTCAGGTTTTGGGGTTACACATTTTCTTGTATTTGTACATGTGGTGTTTAATATATGTGTGTGGGTGCGTGTGTGGGTGCAAATAAATATACAGGTGAAGTGTGTTTTAACTGCTCCTGATGAACTTGTGATAGCATTCAATCAAAGTTGTTTCATGGTAGTTTTTTTTTTTGTAAACGTTAAAAGAAGTTATTTGACAGATGGTCAGCCATGTAGGTGACGTGACTCCAATTATAGTCCATCAAAATTACCGAATTGGACTTAGTATTTTAAACTTTGATATTACAGTTAAACTTGGCTTGAGAGACCCTTCCTAGGGATGACCAAACTGTGTTTGGGATGTAGGGGGTCTCTCATAGGAGGCAGCAGTAAGATTGATATGAAGTAGAGATTCCTGAACAGGTCGTCTGTGCAGACAGGTTTTGTCATTAGAGTGGTCTTTGAAGGCAGGTACCACAAGAGTTGGAACATTGTCAGAAACATCTTTAAAACAGCTTTGAACCGGTCAGAATAAAAAATTTGGATATTGTGTTGACTTGATTAGAGAGTCATGTCCTGGATAATCATTAACTTTTGCTACCCTTGGATGTATTCCCAACTTGGTCTCCATCTGTCAAATGTATTGCACAAACTGTATTAATATGTCTTGATGTAATGTTCCGCAATAAACTGCAAGTGCCTGCCCTTCATGCAAAAAGAAATGATTTTTAAGTTAGCATTGTTAGTATATCAAGAGGTACAAATATTTACCCAAAATATCTTGGTTGGATGTGATATGTAGGCTTGCAGCACCATTGAAAATGACATGCAGTTGAAATAAATAATTTCTGGTTGACGTGAACCACTAACCAGCACAGCCTACCAGAATCTGGAATTTGTTTTTCAGTTTTGTTTTTTTTTAATGTGATTGCAGGCCCGGCCAGTGACAACGTTTGGTATAGAGTCAGAGTGGGAGCTAATGCACGAGTTTGACTCTCCAATAGCTGGGGACAAGGAGTTCATCACAACAGCCAATATCAGGTAAAAGGTGATACTTATTGCATGGGACCTAGAAGGTATCGAACCTACACAGCAAGTGTGCCAACCCATAAGACAATGGCCAGTCCCCCTCTTATAAGGGGGACTGGCCATTGTCTTATGAGTTGGCACACTTGCTGTGTCCCTACCCATCAACATTTCCACTTGTGTGAAAATTGTTTCCACAAGGTAACGTGCCGTGAAGTATTAATGAAATGGCTATCAGAATTGATACCAAGCCTATTAAATCGAATTATAGACCAGAGGTCATCTTGGTACATACCGGACCCCAATAGGGGCAGGGTTAATGTACTTTTCTTAGTGCTGTTTTATGAGGAACGTATCTATGACGAATAAATCAAACCCGTCATCATACGTTTCAATACACGTCACAGGTCTTTGACGTGTATTTAAGCAAGTTTACGTTGGTAACGTAAACCGTGTTTCCCCTCACTATATAAACCAGCCCCAACGGCCGTTACTCTCATTCCCTGATGAGCTACGGTGTAGCGAAACCGGTCGGAATATATTTTAAGAACGGGTTTGCTCCTGGCCTCGCCCAGACAAAACCCCCTCTTATAAGGCCACCCCAAATGTATTAGAAAATTGGCTTTTAAATTAAAAGAGGGATGGTCTCTCTTGAGGGGTAAAATACAATGAAAATGTCATACTTGCTCAATGGAGAAGTGGCCTATACAATTGTCCATTTTCCATGTTAACAGTACTATACAATTGTCCATTTTCCATGTTAACAGTACTATACAATTGTCCATTTTCCATGTTAACAGGACTATACATTTGTCCATTTTCCATGTTAACAGTACTATACAATTGTCCATTTTCCATGTTAACAGTACTATACAATTGTCCATTTTCCATGTTAACAGTACTATACAATTGTCCATTTTCCATGTTAACATTACTATACCTTAAGACTTTTCCCAAAGGGATTTTTTTTTTTTTTTTTTGGTGAGGGTCCATCAACTATCCGTCATCCGTCCATCTGTTGTCCGTCCACAGTTCACATTTTCAACTTCTTCTCCAAAACTATGAGCCAGATTCACTTCAAACTTGGTGGGGATGTGCCTTGGGTGGGTCTCTACCAAGTTTGTTCAAATGGTCATGCTCCAGCAATTTTTTTTTTATTTTAGGAATTTTTTTGTTTTGGGGGGGACAAACCTTAAAAAATCTTCTCCAAAACCACTCACCCGATTGCTTTGATATCACACAGGAACATTCCAAGGGACTCATAGTTCTTAATTTGTTCCCCAGGTGGCGCAGAATTTTTTTTCTGTTTATGTATGATTTTTTGTGTGTTTTTGCTTCTTCTCCAGAACCATAACTCAGAATAAGCTGAAACTTGGTGGATTTATGCCTTGTGGAAAGGGTCAAACAAAATTGTTCAACAGGTGGCACTTCTGTGGATTCCTGATTTTTTATGATTTTTTAGATTCAGGTACTTATCGGTAAATGTACCTTTCCTATTGATTACTATGTAAGTTAGTGGGCATTCTAATACTAATTCACATTTTCGCCTTCTCCGAGGAAACCATCAAATATATTTTCTTCAAACTTGGTAGCCATGTACCATGAATCTCTAGGTCAACTGAGCATAGGCTGTTCACACTGCCCTCTTGTTCCTGCTTATAAAGGAATCAGAATTGCTTTTTAATTTGCTTTAAACGACTTCTCTTTTGATCCATTCCTTGTACCTTTCTGTTCATAAATAACTTGAAGTTTGTTGCTTGCAGTGAGATGATGCCCGGAGCCCTGACCCCTCTGTCCCTGAGCACATTTCTCAGGTCTATAGAACATGCCATGCAGGTAAATGACATCATGTGTTTATCGACCAGAATAAGGCAGACTGATTGCTTTTTATGTGGTGAGAAGTGAAGTGCCATGTAGGCTCAGTATTGGTCAAGTACTTAAGAAAGTTGTTGATCAGGTTGCCCTGTCTTGCCAGGTCAGATTGACTTGGACCAATTTGAATACCTGTTACTCATTTAACTCTCTCTGGACCAAAGCACCTGGAAATGTCAGGATATGATCTGATTTATGTTTTTGCTCATATTTCTCTTTAGTAGAAAACATTGTGGGTGAAAATTGTAGATAAGAGAACAGATCAAAAGCTTTCCCTAACATGAGCTATTGCTTCCACGCATGCCAAGGAAAGATGCTGACTCTGTCTTTTTTTTTTTTGACCAGACTATGGTTATTTCCAGTTGTATGACTGTGGGAAACTTTCAGTCTGGAATAAGTAAACAGCTCACTCTGGTTGATATCAGCAGTAGGCAAGAAAACTTTAACCATGAGAAAAAAAACCTGATGTAATTGATAGCAATATAGCCTTGCATGGTGACACTTGTTGGTACATTTTTTTTTGTTTGTTTTTTTTGATCGGTTCTACTCTCACAAAAACTGAAGTATGTCCCCACTCTTGTCACCAACACTGCCCTGCGGGATTTGATTAAATTAAATCTTTTCCATGTATAAATGTTTTCTTCTGGCTTTTATCAGAATATGCATGTGAATGTTGGCGTCCAATCAAGTTACCATGGTTATCAGAAGGCTTTGCCTCTAAGATGTGGCCATCCTTTCATCAACATGCACGTAAGAACTTCACTTTTGAATGCCAAGTGTGTACCTGCTGTATGCAACCACATTGGATTTAAAACTTAATGCAGTCCACAACATGGGCAGAAAATACATTTAAATCCATTTGGAATGAGGCAGGGAAGGTATGTGGGTGGGTAGTTTTAATAAGATGTAGTTAGTGGAAAAAGCAATTGCCATGAGTGTATAAAAGCGAAATAAAAGTTTGAATAATGAACTTTAAGGCTAAAATAGCAGCTAATTTTATATGGACTATATTTATGGATTTGTTTTAACACTTTCAGTGCCAAGTTTTGGAATGAGTCAACAGCTTTCCTCAGCACACTTAGCATCCAAAGCACACCAAGGAAAGCTGTTGACCCGGACCATTATACTCTCTAGAACTACAGGCATGCTGGTACTTGAATGAAAGGTCTTTTCCCCCGGAATAAGAATCCAACATCTTTATTATAATTGAGAGCAGTTCATCTTAAGTAGTTCAACTTGAGTCACAGTTGGCCCTGAAAGGTTTGAAGCCCTTGGTATTCTTGCTTACAGTTCATGGAGAATATGTACGAGGGTCATGTGATGGGGTTTGACAAGCAGATGGCAGAGCTGGCCTTGATGGGTCATGTGCTGGAGGATCTGAGCCTAGAGGACATACAGCACTACAACGGCTCATCGCCTCTCCTCATGAGGGTCATCAATGGCATCAAGGCCTTCAGGGTGAGAGCACACAGAGTTTATAATGAAACCCTTGATGTCAGACCACTGCTCAGTGCTGTCCAGCTGAAAATTTCTGTAGCAAAATTTTCTTTACTTGTAGCATTTTTTCCAATTCTTCATGTAAGAACACTTATTTTGTAGAAAATATGTAGCAATTTTGAAGAGCTTTGTAGCCAAATTTTGCTATAATGCTCCAGTCAGACAGCACAGTTGCTGCTTGGTGTACTGCCACTGTTGACAGTGACAGGCAAAGTTAGGAGATGCTTGAAGGCATTGCTGTTCTTCCCCTCCAGGTTGGTCGTCAACTAGGCAGGTACACGGACATGCTCACTGGTTAAGTGTTGTTTATTATAGACTGTAATACTCCCAGCCAGTGATTGTGCAGATTTATAGGGAGCCCCCTCCTCAACATGTTTCGCAAAAGTTAAAAATATGAATTACTGTAGAATAAGGTTAATAAATGGACATACAAATTGATTTAATTAATGATGGTAGTTCTAGGTTGAAGAAGATGAAACAAAAGTGTCAAAAAAGTTAGTCAGAGTCTGAATCTGTGGAGCTAGACAGGGCCAAGTCCGTAAATAGTATGGATGCTATTTATACCTCCAATGAAAGATCATCCTTTCTGAGAGATCACCATTTGCTGCAATCGTGGGCTGATTATTTCAGTCAGGTTTCACTGTAGTTACATAATTATGCCCCCCTTCGAAGAAAGTGAGGCATATAGCGTTGCACATGTCGGTTGGTCTGTCGGTCTGTCGTTCTGTCGGTCTGTCGGTAGACTGTGGTTTCTGCACAATAACTCAAGAAGTTTTGGAACTAGGACTTTGATACTGTATAGGTGTATTATTCTAGTCAAAAGCTAGGTGAAGTTCGAAGATGGGTGACCTTGACCTAATTTCCAAGGTCACAGTGGTACCTGACTTAACTTTCGTTTCCGCACAATAACTGAAGAGGTTTTTAAGCTAGGACTTTTATATTGCACAGGATTATAGTCCATATCTGGGGCTAGGCGAAGTACGAAGATGGATGACCGTGACCTCATTTTAAAGGTCACAGAGCCACTTTACTGAATATGGTTTCATGCTTTCTGCATGATAACTTATACCTTGGAGCTAGAACTTTTATATTGCACAGCTTTATGGTTCTATGTAAGGGCTAGGTTGATTTTGAAGATGGGTGACCTTGACCCAGTTTTCAGGGTCACAGAGAGATTGTAGTTAGACTGTGGTTTCCGCACAATTACTCAAGAAGTTTTTGAGCTAGGACTTTGATACTGTATAGGTGTATCATTCTAATCAAAAGCAAGGTGAAGTTCGAAGATGGGTGATCTTGACCTAATTTCCAAGGTCACAGTGGTACCTGAGTTAACTTTGGTTTCCGCACAATAACTGAAGAGGTTTTTAAGCTAGGACTTTTATATTGCACAGGATAGTAGTCCATATTTGGGGCTAGGCGAAGTACGAAGATGGATGACCTTGACCTCATTTTAAAGGTCACAGAGCCACTTTACTGAATATGGTTTCATGCTTTCTGCATGATAACTTATACCTTGGAGCTAGAACTTTTATATTGCACAGCTTTATGGTTCTATGTAAGGGCTAGGTTGATTTTGAAGATGGGTGACCTTGACCCAGTTTTCAGGGTCACAGAGAGATTGTAGTTAGACTGTGGTTTCCGCTCAATAACTCAAGAAGTTTTTGAGCTAGGACTTTGATACTGTATAGGTGTATCATTCTAATCAAAAGCTAGGCGAAGTTTGAAGATGGGTTACAAGGTCACAGTGGTACCTGAGTTAACTTTGGTTTCCGCACAATAACTGAAGAGGTTTTTAAGCTAGGACTTTTATATTGCACAGGATAGTAGTCCATATTTGGGGCTAGGCGAAGTACGAAGATGGATGACCTGGACCTCATTTTAAAGGTCACAGAGCCACTTTACTGAATATGGGTTGGTTCCTGCGTTAACTTTGGTTTCCACATGATAACTGAAGAGGTTTTTAAACTAGGACTTTTATATTGCACTGGATAATTGTCCGTATTCAGGTCTAGGTCAAGTTTGAAGATGGGTGACCTTGACCTAATTTCAAAGGTCACAGAGCCATTTGGTTGAATATTGTTTCTGCATGATATCTTGCATTTTAGAGGTAGCACTTTTATATTGCACAGCTTTATGGTTGCCTATAAGGGCTAGTTTGAGTTTGTAGATGGGTGACCTTGACCCAGTTTTGAGGGTCACACACAGACAGTAGACTTCCTTTTTTTTGCACAATAACTGAAGAAGGTCAAGTGAAAATGAGTGACCTTGCCATAATTTCCAAGGTCATAAAGCCACTTTGCTGAATATGGTTTCTAAATGTTGACTAATTTTTCAGCTATAACTTTTATATTGCCCAGGTTTTTAGTAATTTTTTAAGGGCTAGGTTAAAGTATAAAGATATGTGACATTGATGTATGATCAACCTTCACTATTTTTGTAAGGTCACGAGTGCCCCATCTACCACTATCAATAGGGTAGCGAGGGCAAGGGTAATGAGGGAGGGGGGCATCTATGTTTTACAAACATATCTTGTTATGGATTCATTTGCTTCATACATAACAGCATCAGGCAAGGTCCTACAAGCTGACTCAACAATGGGAGAAGAAACTGAAGACTTACCAGCTGAGACACACTGATAGTGCGGAGGTCCTGTACAAGGCAATATGTGACCATATGGGTGACTATACACAGGTACATGTGTGCAAAGTTCAAATTCTTTATTCAAACTGTAGGCCTGTTGCTCATAGTAAGTACATACACAGTTTAACAGACATTTGCAGTATGAGTGGTCACATGTCTGTGTAATGAATCAAGATGCCTGGCTCTTTCACAGAATACATTATAACAGCTACCAAGTAATTAGGGAATTGCTGAAGGCAAGTCCCCTATAGTGATCCCAGGTTCTGTTTGTCCGGATCATTTCCACTTGATACCTTCAAAAGTTTTTGGGCTAGGGTTTTCACATTGCACAGGATTCTAATCCTCTATAAGGGCTACCTTAAGTGTTAAGGTGGGTGACCTTGACTCAATTCCCAAGGTCACAGAGCCACATTAGTGAATTTGGTGTGCGCATGGTTACTTGAAGAGATTTTTGGGCTAGGGCTTTCATATTGCACAGGGTTATTTTCCTCTGTAAGAACTGGGTCAAGTTCAAAGATGGGTAACCTTGACTTAATTCCCAAGGTCACAGAGCCACGTTAGTTAATTTGGTGTCAGCATGATAACTTGAGAAGCTTTTGAGTTAGGACTTTTTTACTGCACAAGATTATAGTCCACTGTAAGGGTTAGGTCTAGTTCGAGATGGGTGAGCTTGACACAGTTCCCAAGATCACAAAGCTACATTAGTGAATTTAGTGTCGGCATAACTTGAGAAGTTTTCAAGCTATAGGGATTTCATATTGCAAAACAAAACAAACAAAAAAATCAAAGATACACAAAAAGTGGATGATGTATAGCTATATGTCATGCCATATACTGGGCTGGCCAGGGTACAAACAAATTTTCATCAAATTGTATGGTTGATATTCCTGCAGGCATCAGAGTTTTCACTTGTCCCATGTTTAATTGTACTCATTGGGACATATCTGAATGCCGATCTGTAATATGTATGCACTTTTTTCATTTAAAATACCTCATTTGCATGAGTCAGTTGGTCAAATGGTGACATAACAATAGAATTTTTATGTTTTAGTGCTGGGTGGACACCTCTGCCAATTCAAGTCGATCTGGAGCTTGGGGAACCATCTTGATGGCCATCCTCAGCCAGGGCAAGAAAGGTGAGGCACCACTGTCCAAAACCTGTCAGTCCTCGTACCTCATGAGGAAGGGAAAAGAAAGACGAAAAAGAAAACAAACAAACACACACACACACACACACACACACACACACACACACACACACACACACACACACACACACACACACACACACACACACACACACACACACACACACGTACGGATTTTAGTCTATAATGATAGAACATTTTAATATCATAGAATAACAGTGAAAGAATATTAAGTTTATTAAAGGTCTGTAGATTATCATCAGATATGAACTGTGGGATATATCACAAACTAGGATACTGAGGAACGCAGCCATGATGTATCACCAAGCCCTCCAGGGCTGAGGAAACGTGCGGGTCAGATTCAGAGGCACACAGCAACTTAAGAAAACGAAAATCTTCAGAAAAATCGCTCACTAAGTTTTAAAATGTACAGTATGCTACACATATTTTGAAAATTTCATTTGTTTGGTAGAAAATGTTATTTCTGAATGGTTAAGCAGCATAACTGGTGCAAGTGCCCTTATGATGGAGGCATAATCCTGTTGCCTAGCAACAGAGGGGACCAAAGCAAGTCTGCAGTTAATACAGAAGTTAAATATGAATATTGTTGGAAAAGCAAGGTCTTGAAAGGGAAATGGCCTTCACATGGAGTATGAAATTAGTAATGGACCAAATGTGAACAGTGATGGTTTGGTTGTAATAGTGGATCAGTCTCTCGATTGAAGCCTCCCATAGAGTGTATAAAACTTATATCAAAAAAAAAAAAGAACAATCCTACAAGCTTCAAAATGGCAAAAATGTAGGGAAAAAACCACAAGAAACCCCACATTTTGTGAAATACACTAAATAGTGTATTTGCTGGAAACCTCTAGATCACACCATTTCAAGTCTTAATTTCTGAAAGACTACTTACTTTAGGATAGGGACTTCCTACATGAACCTCCCTGCTCCACCCTTCCTACAGCTACCATCATTGGTTGCCTTGGTAACATTTTTGGTGTCCACGGAATATTACAGGAACTAGGACATGTAAATAGGTGCTACAAGTATTGTTACATGGCGTTTTAACATGTTTGCTATGGTTACAGAATGGACAACACAGCACTACTCTGATGTGGCCATGTTACTGTCTAAGTGTGAAAATGTCTACAGTGCAGATGTCCCCTCAGCTCTACAGGTATACAGACAGATAAACACCCTTTTTTCTTAATTTTAAGCAGATGTTTTTTGCATTTTGGGGGAGTAAGTGCATCAATATAATTAATTATTAATATTATCACTTTTTTCAAGCAGTATAATAATTTGTATATATACATGTACATACATATATTAATTTTATATTATTTTGGAGTCTTTTTATATTATTTAGGCTTTGTTTTGATTCTTTTCTGACAATTACATGTATTATTATTATTAACATAAATAATAATATATTAATGAAAACAAAATTGATTTAACTGTATTTGTTTAAAATAGGCTTGAACTCATTACATATATGTAACTATGTGTATTGCATATGAGGATTTTTATGTTCAATGTTCTTTTTTATTCTTTCCTTTTGATGCCAAATTATCAAAGAATACATTGTTGTGGTAATAGCTACTAAAATTTGATGACTTCAGCTTAAGAAAATTTTTTGGTAAATGTGTACATAAGTTAAATCTAATGTTTGATACATTTTATTAAGTGCTAATTTCACAGATATACCTCTCCAAAATGTAACACAGTGAAACCTGTGTTGAGACACCACTGTTATGAAAGACCACCTGCCTTTTAAGACCATATTTCCAAAGTCCCTTTTGCTATCTCTCCCATGTTATTGCACCTCCATTGAGAGACCACCTGCCTTATATGATCACTATTTGTCCTGCTCTAGGGGTGGTCTCTCAAAACAGGTTTCAATGTAATACAGTGTGACAAAATATAGATGTAAAATGCAATATGTAGATCCTAGCTACAGCTTAATGATCAGTGTAATGTAGACCATTATAAGGTACATGTATGTGCAAGAAGAAATGACAGGTCGTATATGCTGTGAAACGTGCATGTCTTGGTTACCTTACAGAGGCTGGCTGTTATAATAGCAGACTGTGGCAGAGCACAGGACTTCACTGCCATGACGCCACAGGTACGAACAACTACACACTTCTAGATTTAAGAGCCCCTTGGATAACCAGATTCCTCCATCTGGTCTGGTGTCAAATATCTACATGTGTACCAAAATGAGGCTGCAGGCAATGTCTGATGGAGCAGATTTAGCTTATAAAATCTGAGAAAATGTAAATAGCTCTTGATATATTGATTGTAGGAGTTGTGCAGTCATGGCCTCCCCCTTGATACCAGGCCCCTGCCACATATACCCACAGTTTATTATGAAAGATTGTCAAGAGAAGACACATAATGAAAAAAAAGTATTATGTGACCGGTGTGCTGGAATCCCATCCAACTAAATCAGAAACAGCACATTGTATTAAAGAGTATGTTTTGACGCACACCACTACACATCTGCCTGGAACAGTGTCTATTAATCTGACTATTTTCCTGCTCACCAGGTGGCACTGCAGTGGCTGCAGTCCTCTGAAAGTGGAGAAGCAGGCCGCAAATTTGAGGAGTTTCTCAAGCGCCATGGACATAGATGTGTCCGAGAGGTAAGATAATGGTCATCAAGAGTGGATACATATCTGCTGCATAGATATACTTGCCTTTGAGTTTTTGATACAAAGAAATTATAACAAGCAAACTGTCACAACATTGACAAGTACCAATCTCTATTCAGTAATAACAGTGTGATTTTACCAGTTCATCAACCCATTAGTATCATTTTAAGTTGATGCAGCTTGTTTCTAAAATGAACTTCAGAATGTTACGGAAAATTTACCAAATTTGTATAGTTTTGTCAATCCATTATGGAGAGTGAGGAGAAGGAATGTGTAGCATGTAGAGTTTGATGATGATGACAACGACGACTATGATGATGATGATGATGATAGTGATGCATGCAGAGTTTGATTATGATGATGATGATGACGACGACGATGATGATGTATTGATGCAGTGGACCTGACTGGAAAATCTGGAATGAAGTTGTCTGAAGGTTGCATGGAACATTAGCCATTTAGCCTGGCTCTATTGTCTACACTTCCTCTTATCAGAAGGCTGCCCCAGCAATAATAAAACCACAAAGCTTAGTGACTACACTGGAATAAACATGATGTCAGTGTTTTTGAAACAAATCCCACCAGGTAGTAAGATAGAATAGACTCGGTTTGTTTTGATACATGTACTTCAGACAGGTCCTGGTACATAGCATTTTGCCGGACATTTTGTAATATACCAATTTGCCACTAGGGGCCAGTGCAGTAGTAAAAATTAAGGCTTCACATAAGGCAGGCTGGTGGTGATTTTAGTGGTGACTGATACTTTTCTTTGGATAACACTCAAAAAATTACCTATAAAGTGTAATAAAGTATATATTTTTGAAAGCATATGAACTGAAGACTCATGTTATGACAATATGATAATGTTTCTTGTAAGCAATGTTTATACAGAAATATTAAACGTGCATAAACTATATCATCAGACATAAATTTTGATTCAGCTTATACATTTTCAAAGATATTGACACCAAGTGTATGGCAAACTGTTGAAGACAGTACAGTACAAAGGTAAAAAGTAGGTCTCATTTTTAAAATTTCTGCTGTCGTTTCTGAGATGCAGGTTTTGAAAGCTTGAATGATGACACATGAAAGGCCAGTTAACTCAGTGCCAAATTTTGGACTGAGTCAACAGCTTTTCTTGGCGAGCATTGTACCCAATGCGGGAAAAAGCTGTTGACCTGGGATATTCTCTCTGGAACTATAGGCCTACTGATACTTGAATGAAAGCTCTTTTTACTAGGAATACAAATCTGGGATCCTTATGATTCAGAAGTGTTTGACCCAAGTAGATCTACTTTAGTCATGATTGGCACTGAAAGAGTTAATTTCAACAGACTGGTGACAAACCACACAAAATTTTGAACATTTGAGTCAGACATGATTTTAGATTCATCACATAAATGTCACTGTGCATCAGATTTGAGGTCCCTGTCTTCAAAACTTAATGAGCTGAATCAGTTTCATAAAGATCAGGTCACTGTGTTGATTATAATCATATATGCGCACCAGCTGAGCAGTGATCAATGTGGAAGCGGATTGAAACTGAGACGTTTTCTTTCAATATGCTGATTAGATATTCCATGTTTGATTGCAGGCAGATTTTTACGAGAAATCTTGGAGAACGGAGCCTTGTAAGGTCATCACTGTCATCCAGGTAGGCCAATTTGGCAAATGGGTCATTGGTAAATATCTCGCTCACTAATTTTATGACCAGTGGTTTGATGTAAAACTGTGTTTGCGAACCAAATTTACGTATGAAATTACAAATGTATATGAAAGTACTTTGGTCTCTAAGCATATTTTTTATTTTTGCTCATGAAATATATGGTTGTGTAAATGATGTAAATATAATTATGGTAAGCAAATCAAAAAAAAAAAAAAAAATGGCAATGATGTTTTGGGATTGTCTTGACAGAATGATATTTGCATTTATCAGGCCATGCTGCAGTCAGGGAGACCTAAACTGACTGAGCACCGACACAACCTGAGCACTGCACGACTGATTGACAACATTAAGTCACCGACCACATTGATGGGGAGGTCAGTGGGGTTACTTGTTTCCCCAACTCACACCTGCACCATGCCCCATGGAATTGAGACCATCCTTTGCCGTAATTTTTGTCCCAGGTTTATTCAATGCCATATCACCTGCAGCTATAGTTTAAATGTGATATACAGTGCTCCCTCTTGATAATGCTGGTGTGGGAATCCACAGAACAGACCGTGTTATAACAAAACCGCCTTATAACAGAGGGACTTTTAACATAGATGTAATGGGAAAACTATGTCAGTGGGAACCATGGTACACACTATGTTATATCAGAAACTGCCTTGTAATGAGGGGTGTTATAAAGAGGGAGCACTGTATTACATTGAAATGAAAAGTATAAGATGTGTTGTAATTTACATGTGTAGGTTGCCTGTTCAGAATCAATCTAATTATGATGCATTGTGGTCTTACATACCATTAGCCAATGAGAGGAGTTTAAAACATTTTTCAACAGAAAATTTTGCAGAAGGTCTACACCATCAACTTCTTTCAGATACAAATAATATCCTTATATAATATTAATATCCTCTGATATAAATGTATTTTTTTACTACATGTATATATTTTTATAAGCAAAACTGGCTGTCTGTCCATTGTTTAGGTATTTTTTCTCTGTTGTAGACTTGTGTTGCGCTGGGCTCTGCCCAAGGCCCAGGATGCAGTGGGACACAGGGAGTGGGGCAAGGTAAACTGTGGCCAGGCTTTGCCTTTACCTTATTTTCTGATTTGAATAAGTCAGTAATTTCTACTGGGTACTTATCTATTGAGCTTGAGTAATTCTGTGTGTCAGATTTTTAGTACAGCACAGTAGGGGGTTGTCTAATTCTGATTCCAGTTAAATTATTTGTCAAAATGCTGTCATGATTGGATGTAATTTGAGGCAGTTTCAGTTTGTATTCCATGTGATCACCAAATAAAGCAATCCATTTCTGACAGCTTTTGTTCAAGCCAAAGTAATGGTGCTGTATGCTGCATTGTGATAAAGAGTAGATTTTGGGTAAGAATTTGGTCTATTGTGCCATTTAAAATACATGTACACGTAAATGTATGCACACCATGTTTTTTATGCAGTCAATATCCATTGAGATGGTGGAGGCCTTCAAGCAGGCTTACTGGAAACTAGCCGCCCTGATGGTTCAAGAGGTACAGATTTTTATTGTATCTGTGGAAAATCTTCTTCAGTCATGATATTTGTGCTCACTGTGGTCTGTTTGTCTGAAGTGTAAATGAATGAGGTCTTAGTATATGTGACACACTGGACTTGCATACACATAATTATTTCTGTTAGTGTAAATCTTTCACACAAGCTGTTGTTTGAAATCCTGTTCTCATATTCTACACTTAGTGTATCGTAGAGGGTGCCTGGAGAAATTATAGTCATAAGCTACAAATCAGTTATATACTGCAAAAAGTGCAATGACTATGGACACTGGCTGCCTTTGTGCAGTACTGCTCCATTGGAATGAGAAATGGGACTCAAGGTGCTGCCCTCTGTTGACAAAGTTTTGACCTGTACATGCACTATTTGTAAATAAACTAATGAGCAGATATCGTGAAAATATCAAATGTGTCCTGCCAAAATTTTGACATTGTTCAAAATAATGCAACTGACAAAGTTTGTAAATGACTTTGTAATTTGACAGTATGGAGGCTAGGCATGGCCCAAGTGGAGAATTTTGAGACTTAAAAATTGATTTGTTCAGTGATCCGCCCCTTACAGGGCTACCTCAAATACACCATAATACAAGACATGCATATTAATATCCCACCACAAAACACACGACTCCCGCTTGTCAATCACAGAGGACACATGGACATATCACTGTCACAGACAGGCCTGGATTCCCATTTATCATAAAGTTACGGTCTTTTAGTGAAATTTAAGTTTACAAATACCAAAGTCATATTCATTTAGTGCTTCCTAAATTTGTTACAGGAACAAATTTCCATTTGCCTGTACTGAGTATTCTTTGTTTTCCAATTTATATTCTGCTTCCCTGCCCAGGCAGCGGCCCGTATCTCAACAGGTGAGACAATGGTTACTAAGACAACCAGGTATGCAATTGTGGTGGGAAAGCAATATGCATGCCTCGTATTGTGGCCTTATAACACGAGTATGAGACTGCTTACATCAAACATTTAACTTTCATGGCACCAAAACTGTCTAGTGACATAACTGACATTGAACCGTCCATACGTCTTGTTAGTTCAATGATTCAGATTAGTTTGTACATGTAATTACATTCTCTTTTCAGTTCATATCACGGAGACTGCGAGCTGGAAAACTTATATAATAATTTTATGATTTCTAGTGATAAGAATTATATTCCTGCCATGTATAGACTGCATCATATTAAACTTGTTTTAAAACCTATAACATGCTTGTGTTTGCTGCTCAACATGGTTGGATTTCAGTAAATTGGATAAATATATGTCAGTATGTGTGCTGTATGGTAGAGCCCATAAGCCCCCATCAGTCACTAAATAGTCCGACATGGAATTGTGATTTTGTGTTGTTTCAGGGAAGGCTTCCAGAACAGGAGCTTTTATTCTTCCTGACACACCAAGAGATCGGTACTCTCCTGAAGGAGCGATGTGGGGCCCTTGTGGCAAAGTAAGTACACAGCGACACTTTGGTGGTAGCCACGACTGATAATTTTGAGAGAAATACCAGCCATGTCATTCACTCACAGACAGCAAATGTGCACCTATTTTGTGCAAATTTTTCAAAATATAAAGAACTCCTCAGCCATGAGGGCAGGAATTAGCTGCTACCTTGAGACTGTTGTAATATGGTGGGACACAAATTCGCTTATCTTGAAATTTCTGAATGATATGCCAGGAAACATTGATACAGAATGGTTGATTGAGTCCTCATGCTGGTGACATCATTTTAAAACTTTGAACAAGACCTGTGTATTTTGCATGTAATATTTAATTCTCTGTGGGATCCTTATATCACTGATAAACAGCTCAACTACATGTGATGAGATCTATAATGACCAGAGTCTGACCAAAGAGTGGATTTTGATTGTACCGTGGTCCCTGTCTTGAGAGACTGCCCCTAGGGCAAGTGAAAATGTGGTCTCTCAAAACAGGTGGTCTTTCATTAGAGGTATAATAACATGGAAAAGACAGCACAGTGTTCTGAGAGAGTGGTTTTAAAATGATATGCGGTCTCTCATTGGAGGGGTCTCTCAAGACAGGTACCACTGTACACCAGATGTTACTGCAAACTGCAACCAAAGGTCTTCAACTGGGGAAAAAAAATGTCCCTATCAGATTAATTAGGATAGGTAAAAACAAGGGAATAGATCCAAGATATTATGTAAACCTTAGTTGGCCTTCAAAGCACCAGGAGTAAGATATGCAATCTTTAAGCATGCTGTAACCATTATGCTGTAATGCAGCTTGCAAGTGGTTGCAAAATGCAACTCTTTCACTTCACGTGTGTTCTCTTCCTGGCATGTATGTGTTACTTGTAAGGCCCAGAACAGTGATAGTTGTACATGTACATGCCTTGCCTTTTTTTTATTCCTTTGTTCAAATTTTTGTTCAAAATGTAGCATTTAAGTCTATTTGACTGTGTAACTGTTCACTTTGCTTTTGTTTTAGAGCGAGGAGGAGAAAGAGAATTTTTCCAAAGCAGATGCCTTTACTGTACCCAGAAATCAGCGTTGGTGAACCAGTTCCAGTAGGTGACCTATGTGCAATCCATTGATCTTTAAGCTCCCCCCGCCTGAATGAAAACTAAATTTAAGACAGAATCCACAGCTTTCCTTTGCATTGCTTGGGCTTAAAGCACCCAGCCCACACCTTATAAAGCTGTTGACCTGGGACAGGTTATCTGATGGGCCGCATCTCTTAATTTTCATTCAAATTGTTTTCATTATGAGTCTACCCCAAAGAGGGACCCATTGTGTTTTGAGTTGTCTGTCAGTCCGTCATCCATGGCTCCATCTGTTCATTGTTTGATTGTGTCTATGACTTGGTGGCCACCTGAAAATTAAATTTACTTTGTTTGTACCTTGACATTATTTCTTCATGTGATTACATTTTGGTGACCTTGACCTTGTTTTTAAGGTCACTGGACCCATGTACGTGTATGCCTAAAGGTGTACCCAGGAGTTGAGGTTTCGCATTAAAGTGGCTCCAGTTACTCTTAAAGTTACATGTAGTGCAAGGCACTGAAGCAAACAGCATTTGGCTACTGACCAGCTGCTGGTTGGGACCAGTTTGAGGGATTGACGGTTAACCAAACACAGTATGCAGAAGCTGACCTTCAAGCCCAGATAGAAAATACCATGGTGTGGATGGCTAAGAGAGTGCAAAAATTAAACAAGGATGGATGCCCTGGAGCCACAAGGTGGCACCACCGACAAGCGGTTTCTGATCACAAGGGACCACATACTGGAGGTCCATGTTCATGATACCTGTGGAACTGGCACCAGATGGCGTCAATAGATTCCACCAGTCAGCATCTAAAGGTTCCTAAAGGCTTTATCCAATTTAGGGTGTCTTTCTAGACAATTGAATGATTATCATCATAAGTACGATCAGTTTTTCATCATGTGACTTTAAAAGCACATTTCACTAAAAGGATTTTAATTTAGCTTTACCTTATCAACTTGAAACACAGGAAAATCTATTCAAAACCAGAAAAGAAATGGAAGAAAGAAATGTTAGCCTCTGTCAACTGTATCTTCCTTGCTCAGACTTCAACTTTTCAAGGCACGGCTGCATAGTGAAGGGAACCAGGGACGTGCTATTATAGCATGTCCCTGAGGGAACTAAGTTGTTGATCCAGGGCACACTGTTATGACAGGTTTTCACTGCATGTACTGATAAAATTGTAATAAAGATAAATGGCTGGCTGGAGATTTTGAGGGAAAAGAGTTCAGAAACCATAGCATTCATTTTTTATTTTATTTATTTATTTTTTTTTTTTTTGAGACAAAAATCGTAATCTTTTTGCATATTTACTCAACTAGATTGATGAAAGTGAAGGAGTGGAAGAAAGTTACGCAGCAGATCTCACTCTTACAGGTAAGGGGAAAAATTCACTTCCTATTACATGTATGCAAATTGTGTGCAATGGTCCTGTGAATTGGCAAACTTCAATGTAAAATGTTGACTTACTGGAAATTAAATCAGATGCAGTTTATATCGTTCTTGTCACAGTTGCATGTGATCTGCAAACACTGGTTCAACATACACTAATTTTGTAAGTCCCCCAGGGACTTGTTAGAGAGAATACAGTGTATCTATGTGTAACATAATTCATCCAGTGAGTATCCTGATCTTGATTCTTTGCGTGGGCTATTATATTATTTCATCTTTCATGTTGTACGTTGTGGTGTAACCAGGGATGCCAGTAAGCCAGGGATATGCTAAAGGTACTGCCCGAGTGGTCACCAGGGTGGAGGATGCACACAATATACAGGTAATGATTAAACATGTTTTGTTATGACATTGGACATGTGATCAGAGAGGTGTATTTTTCGTAGTGAGAGATGCGTTAACATTGAAACTGGTCAGACTAAAAGGCCTTTGGAAGATTGAATTGTTTGCATTTGGTCTTGCCTGGTCATATTTGCCTACATAATGAGTGACTCTGACTTACTTCTTAGGGTCACAGGGCAACTTAATCCAGGATTAAAACAGTGCAAAGCCGGAAAGAGAGGATTCTATCAGCAGATAGAAGACTGATGGCCTGTTATCCTTGTCTTTTAGCCACTGATACAATTCTCTCTCTCAGGCTCAGCCACGTTTTAACAATTTCAGTTCATGTCAGTTTTTGAAGGAATGTATGTGTAGAGCAGATGCAAGGATAAGCTGTTAACTTGAACAAAACAAGGTCTTCAATATCAAAGTTTATACCATTACGAAAAAAAAGACTGATAAAATTAGCTCAATGTTTTTTTTATGTCACTGTCTGTCTGTTGGTGCCTGCACTAATAACTTAGAATGTGACTTGCGTTTCAGAATGGTGATATCCTGATTGTTCGCTACACAGACGTTGGCTGGACTCCGTACTTCCCCCTCATCTCAGGCCTGGTCACAGAAATTGGAGGCCTTCTGTCACATGGTTAGACGTAGCAAATTTGGCTGTCTTGTAGATGTACCAAAGTTTGCTTTCTCATTTAAGAAACATAATTTGCTTTCCTTCAGAAAGACAATAACAGGTTACTTTCTTTTAAACTGAACAGTTCATAAGCATATAGATAATGTACTTTTATCCATTCATTCATTCTGGTACACTACATCATGCTGTTTAATGGTAAGATATTTTCCCAAACTTATGTCTCAAAGTCAGACCTTTAAAGCCATTCATGGTCAGAGTAAGAGTGAGCCAATAGTTTTTCTCGGTGCACTGGGCTAGGTACACTGTGCCCAACCTTGGACACTGAGAAAAGCTGTTAACGTAGGGACTATTCTGTCAGGACTGATCATACACTGTACTGACAAATCTCAGCAAAAATGTTTTCTAGTAACAAGAAATGTAGACAACAATTTACTTCGGGGCGCTTTTGTGTGATTTTAGCAAGAAAGGGTTAATAATTGTTTTCTCATGCTTTCCATCCTTGGTCCATTTCACTAAATTGATTCTCTCAGAAGATACATGTATATTTATACTTGTGTTACAACCGTTGCTTTTTTGAGAAAAATTACACCACATTCTACTCAGTCATCAGAAATTTTGAAATGAAATAATGGTCTTTTGAGTGACACTTTAATGTATATATTAAGTATGTTGTGGTTTCTCATGACTGGTTTTGAAGGTTATTGTATAAATATTATATCATTGGCAAAAATGGCTGTGAGTATAGAAAATTAAAAACCCTACATTATGTTTCTGTATATGTTGACAGGGGCTGTTGTGGCCAGAGAGTATGGACTGCCCTGTATAGTCAACGTACAGAAGGCTACAGTTTTGTTTAAATCAGGTAAGAAGCACACTTAAATTTTACAGGAAGATGAAAACTTCAGGTATACAAATGTTGTAAAGTCAAACTCATGAACAAACTATATAATATATCTGGACATCAAATCCAATCAACACTAGTGCTATATACAGATGACATCAAATGAAACAAAAACCACAGAAACATAATCTATAGAAATGCATCCCCCCCCCCCCATAAAAAAAATCTCTGGAATTTTGGTGTATAATTCAGTTATATTAGTGTATAAATGAAATCTACAATAATCGCACATGCCTTAAGTATGATTGTAACTTTAAGGGTATATTTGGGGATAATGATGCTGGTGCAGGTTTCTGTTATTTTCCCATTATATGGAGTAGAGATTTAACTGAGAGCATATATGTGTGTCTAACTTTGTATAATGAATAGTAAGCTGTTCTATGGTAGGAAATGATCCACCTTATTGTGTTCAGTATAATTTTGTATTTTCTTTCTTTCGTGTTATTTTAGTTGCAAATTGCTTGTGTATATATTTGTGTTGTTATATTGAGGGTTAACTCTAAAAACAAGATACAACACAAAGCAGTGTGTGTTATGTGGTTTCAAATACAAAACAGGTTAGTGCATACTGCATGGTTAAAGAAGAAAAAAGAAAAAAAGTACTTCATGTTGTGTTTGTGTTTTTGCTCTGACAGGAGATGAAGTGGTACTTAATGGGACAGAAGGGAGTCTGAAGAGACTCGGGTAACCACTCATAACCGTCTCGAGACAGTCTCATTGAAGGGAAATTTCATACTTGATCAGCTCTCTAACATACGTCTTCAGAAGATAAGGCAGCACTTTTGCAGCACGCTGGATGTTTCTTATCCAGGACTACATTATTATTACTACACACTGGATTTTATAACAAACGATACCTCCAGTGAAGAGAGAACAAAACGAGACAGATTTTAAGTTGCTGAATATTATACCAGGTAGATGAGATAAATGTGAGAAGCTGCTGTATTGAACTGTGCAGAAAAATGAAAGGAACAAACGTTGATAAGCACAGTAGTTGTGCATGAATATAGTGAAGGGTGAATTTGCTTGGTACATGTAATGTGGGAATTTCAAGAATTACATTGAACATTTGCTTACAGTGCTTTGAAGTTTAACCCTTAAAGTGCTAATCACAGCTATAGTCATTTTTTCATTACAGTTAAGCATATACATGTAACGGTTAAAAGATTCAAATTCCTCATGAAGATACCTTTTATTCATATACCAGCAAACCTAGTATAAAGCAAAAGGTAGTCTTAGTCAACAGCTTTCCTCGTGACACTTTGTGCGCATTACACGCAAAGTGCCCAAAGGAAAGCTGTTGACTCAGTCTTACAACAACACTTTAAGGGTTAATAAAGTCAAAAGTATTCTTACTCAACAGCTTTCCTCAGGACGCTGTATGCATTGTGCACTAAGTGCCCCGAGGAAAGCTGTTGACTCAGTCTTAAATCAATGCTTTAAGAGTTTATAGAAATGTTTGTTTTGACTGAGAAAGAATGTGGCATAATGATTATAGATGGCCAAATATTTACCATTACATTACCTGATAAGAATAAGACCAAAGTCAACAGGTTTCCTCTGCACAGTTCAGACTCTAATGTCACCAGGAAACGTCACAGTTAACATGAGATTCTGTCCCGGTGGATCTAGTCTATACATGTACAATTGCCATTCAAAAATGTTTTCTTGTGAAAAGAGGTTTAAGTAAAACATAGAAGTAGATAACCTTGAGATGCTATAGACAAGAAAGGAGAGGGATAAGTATAATTAATAAATCAAAAATGAAAATACAGTGTACATGTACACGGAATCATGATCATACAGATACAGTGTATGTGTATGAGACTTGCTGGTTTGGTACAGACATCATCAACTTTTATGGTATGAAAGATTTTAACCCTTTCCCCCTTGAATTAAGACTGAGTCAACAGCTTATCTTGGCATGGTTTGGGCACTAAGTGCCTAACCCATGCCAAGGAAAGCTGTTGGCGGGGGGGGGGGGGGGAGGGGGGCATGTTATGGTCATAGGTCTCATCTACAATTCTCAAATTGTTTTTCATTACTGTTAAAATTAGTTGAAAACACTGAAGCAGACAATATTTGACCACCAGCTGGTTTTGGCCGGTTTTAGGGGCAAAGGGTTATTGTAAGCCAAATCACTGTCTCAACTGAGCATGCTCAGTCAGATTTGTCCTCACATCAGAATACAGGTCACCAGATAGAAATTTCTCCCATGTAGAAATGTAGAGGTCAAACGTAAAACTGTGGAGAGAAATCTTCTGTCAGAGAAGTTTTGCCAAAGCTATCATCAATGCGCTGAATAATTCTGCCTTTTTTATGAAACTGGTTTGAGAAGGTGATCAGAAAGAGAAGTTTCAAATTGATTTCCGTTACCTGGGAAACTAACAAAGGATAAACAGTAAAAGGTCACTTCCTGTGTTGAATGACCTCTTGACCTTAATCAACCTGTGGCCAGCTGTGGTGAGATAGTGGTTTACTGAGAAATGACATGTTTTCCTTGGTTACATAGGACTGCATAAAAAGCCACGAGCCACGGCAACAACTTGTGTCAAATAGACACACGATCTTTGTGTATTCATGCCGCCCATGGCACACGGGAAATGAGATGTTCAATACCTGTGTGTACATTCATTTTCACGATAAATTGTGCAAAAATTGTACAATTTTAACGTCAATGGCAAAAGGAATTGAATTCCTCAAATATGTAGGCATGCGCTTTTGGTGTGGCATAAATTAGGTTTGTTAAGTTTCTCTTTGTATTAAATAAATAATGTCTGATGAACCATAGTGTACTGGTGTACCCTGGGTCCTAAGTCATGTGACTGCCATATGGACAGGATTTGATTGGTCCTTCATGAGGTGTGTCGCCAGAGAATGCAGGCTATTCTCATTACTATTCTTTTAATGGCAACAGTTACACCTAATGTTGATTTTATGTGATAAGCCTTTCAAAAGTACTAGAACGCTTGATTAACTTGTGAATAACCATGGTGATTTAACATAGGGATGATTCAATATTACTATAATTATTTTGTGTTAGTACCTTGATGATGAATTTGCTGAAAGTCATTCCAAAACCAAACTGAATTTTGGTCAAAATATCCATGTTTCTTTTTTATCGTAAAAGTTTTACCCATCTATTTTTTCCCCATGTCTAGCAGCATGAAAAAAAAGAGACAAACTGTTGTCAAACCCTCTGTGAAGCCAGGGTAGAATGGTGTGTACAGATACACTGATAAATAATGTATGCTCCCCTGATCCGTAATGCTTTGAATTGATACTGGGTGTTGAAATGTGCTGGCCAAGGCAGCCAGACTTTTTTCACTCTGTCATTGAATACTAGATGGCATGTAGACTGCTTGGAGATGACAAATCAACTCTGCAGAGTCCAATTGCTATATCTCTGCATCACTAAGATCATTTATTTTTTCACTCTACTAATGTAGAATTAATTAAAGAATGTAAATTCAAATCAAATGCAGTTTTGTGGAGTCCTTGCTGTGCTCAAGTATTTTTTTAACAATTATAAGAGATTGGTCAGTGCAGGCATTTTTTACTTCAACATAAAATGTTAATTGAATTGGCAGTGGGACCATAGGCTCCACATTTTATGTGCTAAAGTAGATGATTTTCTTCTGAAATATGTAATGATCTTGTAGACAAGAGAGAAAGAAAAAAAATCCAAACTGGCTCAAGCATGGTAAAGGAATGTTTGCAGCACTATTGAGCAGTAAACGGTGTTTAAAACAATGTTGCCAAAATTCATCTGTCCCACTTCTGCTGGTCTTGATTCTTTATATCCCTTCCCCCACCCTCCCCACCCCCATCCCCACATACTGCAATTTCTGAAATTTCTAAGGAAGAATATGGTGAAAAGATCACTGACCCCTCAACTCATTCCACCATTATAGAAGACTGAGTCAACAGCTTTCCTTGGCGTGCTCTTGGCGCATTGCGCCTAGAGTGTGCCAAGGAAAGCTGTTGACCATGGGCATATAATTTGGAATGATCTTCCATGCAAGTTTCATCCAAAATTTTGTAAAATAATCTCTAAATTAATAAAATACAAGTAGCAGACGACATGTAGATATTAGCGGGAAAAAGTGTCATCAGGGTGGAATGAGTTATGATAAAGGTTCCTATACTTGCTTTTTAAGGCTACCACACTTCCAGTTAAAAGTGGCCTCATATTGGAAATGTTTTTTAAGAAATCATTTATAATAGAATACGCCCCAGTGTCATGAAAGGACTTAAAACAATATATGCAGTCTGTCACAAGATGCAGTCTTCAGAGCAAATACTACTGGATTACAAAACAATGAATCCACTCCTGAAAGATGTTTCAAATATAGGAGAAACGTGATCATTTAGACAGCAGTTATGATGAGTTCACAATTTATGTGTTTTGATAATCTATTGATGATGTATTAACATTGCCTTACAACGGAAATATATTTGTATGGATGTTTGTATGAGCACTTGCCAGTTTGTTTGCCCAGAAAGACGTAGATTGGTTCTCTTCGAGCATAGTTGGCCTGAATAATGGGAAAAAATTGTATCATTAAAATACTAAGATAGGTACCAAACTCCATTATAAATAAAGAGGATTTCTGAAAGAAAAGGGATGTATACTCTAAGGAAAAACATTGTGACAATAGGAAAATATGGATATTGTTCCATTCTAAATAAAGTGGCGTAATGTGAAAGGGAAAAAGAAGCTGCTCTGTAAAAAGTAAAATAAAATAGTAACAATAAAGTAAATAAATATTTTTTTCAAAATCCTGTCATAAAATAGTAAAGTATGGATGTAGTTCCATTTTAGTTAAATCAAGATATATAATGCTCAGTTGAGAATGATGGTATCATGGACACTATTAAATATCCTGTGGAGAAACCACGATACCGTGTACCCGGTGCTTACAAATATACCTTCATGGAGCTTCTAACACGTTCATTTTGAGGTGGGTGCTCTGGGGACTGCACTGCATGACACCGTGGGCCTGCGGTGTCCTGCAGAGTGCACCCCTGGCTCACCCACCTGTATCCCCCTGGTCACCGAGATCCCATATATTATTCTTGTTAATTTTTAAAGGTGCTTACATAAAGGTCTTTTATAGGTTCATACGTAAATGTCTCATACACAATTATGTCATTTGTTTGTGTCATGTGATATTGTATGTAATTGATTTATGTAATTTGTATGTACTATTTTACTTTCCTCAGAAATGGGGGTCTTAATATAGAAATAATAAAGTCTCGTGTAGCCCTCTTGGCTAAACCTACTTTTTGTAAGAAAGAATAGGACTCTTGTCTGTAACTGCTGCAGAAGTATTTGTCTGTGGCCATGGTTTTGTATTGAACAGGAAGTCCACCTTGATTATGCATATTCAAAGACATTACTGTATTTATTGATTTGATATGACTTTATGATAATAATGATCATTATCAATGCTTCCATGTTTGCTGTTTATCATGTTTATACTGCTGCATGAATTGCCAGGTTCTGCAGGTGTTACACTTCCTGCATACCCCACTAGGGGGAAGCACTGGCAAGAGAGAACATGGAAGTACATGATTTGACATACCAGAATGTTGAAATCATTATGATAAGTCCTAACCAAGCAACATATGGACTCAGTCTTGGACTGGATTTGGTGCCACTCCATTAGATTCTGGATCTCAATCAAGCATAATGTTATTTGATTCTACTTTGGTAAACTAGAAGTCTTTCAAAGCAAGAGTTGTATATGTCTTATGCTGAAAAGAATAATATATACATGTTACATGTCTTATGCCAAAAAGAGTAATATATATGTTTGTTTATTTTTAAATTATGTGTAGAACTTTTAAAGGTTCGCAGTGGATTTAAAAATGAAAAGCCATAACGAACAATAATTCATGTTGGTATTATACTAGCGTTTGTCGGTGTACTTTTCAATGACACAGAGGATAGTGATTTATGTACTATTTATTTAATTTCATTGAGATAATATTCCTTGGATATGGTTGAATGTGCATCTGGACTTACAGGGTTCTAGATAATGTTTTGGTTTTGAACAGCACTTTTTTCCATGAAAAACCAAAAAAGGAGACAGATATAAGCTTAGCGACATTCATTTTATGGTAAAATAAGTGACATACAACTAAAATTTGAATTTGTGCCATATTTTGACCAGCAAATTGTGATGCATTTTTTATCAAACTCTGATGTGCAACAGATTTAGTTTGCACTGTTATCATATACATATACCTGTAGGTGTTGCCCACTGTGTGCACATCACATGTATGGCCTGGTAATTATTGATTTTCTGAAGTAAATGACAAACAATCTTGCCTGCCTTTGACTGTTCCAGCCCAGGCAAATGGCAAGAAACTGCTACACTTCAATAATAGATAACATAGGAACTATATACTATACATTTTTGTCATTGCTGAAAATGTTGGATCTTGCCTAGACAAGTCGACAAGGTGATCCAGAATAGTGATATGTGATATATTGAAAGGAAGCGTCTTGCATGATATTGATTTGCTCAATAAAAAGATAAAATGATTACTCATTTCTGATATCTTTGAATGGAACGTCTTGTACACACACCATTTTATAACCAAAATCCTCTTTTTAGCTCTGCTGACTTGTCAGCTGAGCTTTTGTTATTGCTTTCAGGCAGGTCCATCCACAATTCACATTTGTTATTTCTCATAAACTGTTTGCTTGATTCGCCATGGACATAAGGGAGATGTACCTTGTGTGTGTCTATGATTCATAGTAAAGTCATGCTCCAATGACTTCTTTAGCTCTTGTGAAATAAGGTGACAGAACTTGCATGATCTGTCATATTGGTCCATGTGTCCGTAAACTTTTTAATGCGAATGTGGTACAGTCCACAGTACGTAATTGTCATATTATCATAGACCTATAGTATTATCTGTAAAGATATTGAAGATTTTTTACACCCAATATGGAGGGGTCCTCATGGCTCCTCGTGGCTCATATCTGGCCACTGTGCATATAGTTTCCATAATTTAAGGCAAACTGTATTACAGAATATCAATGCTGTAGCAGTGCCACCTATCAGCAAAAAGATCCTGATACAATACAATACTTTCATTTATAGTCAGTTTTACAAACAGAGATAATAAGCTGTGGGCTAATAGGACTGGTGTACTAGGCTAGAGGCCAAGGCCATGAACTGTTCAGGTACCCCTCCCTGGGGTAGAACAATCCACAATCCATTTTTTTTTTTGAAAGATTGTTCAATTTGACCTTAGAAAATTATGGTTGTGGTCGTTCCTTTTGGGGGTAGGTATGTTTTATAACCAAAAATAAGAAGAATGGGCCAGTGTATATTGTTTAAAATCCAAATACTGATCTTCGGAGAACAACGGACCCAAAATATGTTCAGGAAACACCAAACATTGTTGAAACTAAAGTAAATTAATCAGAAAATCTACATGATTTATACCAGTTACATTGTTTAAGTCCTTCATGAAAAAACGTGAAAAATGTAGCAAGATTGAGCAAGTTTTGTCCGATTTAGACTTTTTGGGACCCATAAAATGCAGCATAAATGAAGAAATTGGAAAAGATGAGCTTCTTTCGTAGCAAAAATTTTTTAATTAATCCGGCTTTATATCTATATGCCATAAAATGCTGTGTCTTTTATGATTCTGAAGAAGGAGGTAAAGATATTACCCCTGACCCCCCCCCCCCCCCTTATTTTGCTTTTAGACTGAAATCCTTATCTTTTGCCCAAAGCTGCATAATGTGCAGAAATTGATGCTTTTTGGGACTGTCTTCCATATGATTATAAATCAACTGAATATACTAAGCTTTGACATTTATTTTCATTGCTTAGGATAATATATATATAATGTTTGGGTCGATTTTAGTGCTATAAAGCATGTTTTATAAATATAGTATAGGCCAGACCAGTATGGGCCCTGTTGATTTCCAATTCAGCTGTGGTACCGATACAGGTAACTTTACTATGGCATGGAACAGAACAGAGGCATAGTAAGGCTTTTTGCCAGGAGTACTGTTTTTTATGCGACAGGCTCTTGTATATGTGTATGATCTCACAGTGAGAGAATGACAAATTACATTAAAATCATACTCTGCCAATCAGATATCAAGGCAAAAGTGTATTTTATTTAAAAGAGATGTCATATTTTGTAATTTTGGGTTTGTGGAAGCACATATATTATGTGTATATCAAAGAAGAATGAAAACAGAGTTAAAAAAAAAGCGGAAATTATGCAAAACAAAAATAGGGGGGAGGTAATATATTTTCATCATATTCCAATTCAATGGAATATAAAGCTGTTTTTCTTTCATATATTATATTCCAGGACCTAATGGGCAGTTTTTGGTGCATAAAGCAAGCATATAGTGCAAAAATATGGAAACTATGGAAAATTTTATGTCTGGATCTAGGTAATGCTTGCAGTGTTTTTTGCTAAAATTTTGTAATTAATTTGAAGTTTTGCTTTTTCAGACAACTGCAGTGAGACTTTTTATTGTTTGTTCACTTCTCTTCACTCAATACATCCTGCATACTAGAGGCCAGTTTTTAGTTCTCTTGGTCAAATTTTGTAGGATCTTTGAGCTACAGCTAAAGCTCCAATTTTGAAAAATTCTCCAAACTTAACTGCCATTTTTTGCATTTGTGACAATAGAATAGTCTTGTTACCAAAATAGACAACCACAACCATCATTTTCTGATGTAAAATAGGTTGTGCCTTGTTCTATCGTGGGGAGGGGTATCTCCTTAACTAAGCATCATTTGGGGTGTTCGTCTCTATACTATAAAAGCATACGTGAAAGTTTTCATTTTTAAAACAGAATCCTGTTTTGAGCAAAATTTTTGCAAATTTCTTTTAATCAGGATATGTTCTAAAGCATTCAAATTGGGCAAGAAATGAGGGCTGAAAATTTTAAAGAAGTGCTTTCTGTTTTGCAAAAATCGTTGGCTTTCACCCATGTGAAAGTCTCTAACAAGAGACTGTACATATGGAACTAAAATATGTTTACATTGATTTAATTAAAATATGAAATTTGGTGAAAAAAAGTGAGAAAGGCATTTAGGGTTTAAGTTTCAGTATTGAGAAAAGATAAAAGAGTCCTCCAGAAAATGATGTACGGTCATCAGGAGATTAACTCATTCCATATTCTGGTCCCAGGCCTTGGTCAGTGGTTCTGGCACTGACTTAAGACTATAGGCATGTTGATACTTGAATGAAAGCTCTTTTTGTGAAGAATTTAAATATTCAGTTGTCATCTTAAATCTAGGTAAATATATGGAAACATTAACGACTGGTACGGAATGAGTTAAAGAGTCTCTGGCAGCCAAAGTCCATGGCAAGCACCTCATGACAGGACTTGAAAGAGACTCGATAATAATACAACAGAGCTTAAAACATGAGGAAGTCTGACACCAACAGTTGCCCCCTTCCCAAGATTATTTATAGAGCAGGCACTTGTTGGTGTCATCTGACCATCCACTGACAAGTTTTTAAAATTCCTTTAAGTCATTGCATGTTTTAAAATCCTCGGGTCAAGTATTCCTGAGTCCAGCACGACAGGCTGAGAGATGGTCCAATCCACAACACTTAGTTCTACACTGAGTTGAGCACCATTGGTTTCCCCTTGTGCTTGGTCACTACTTGGATGTGGTCAGGCCCACCATGACCAGCCTGCAGTGCATGCTTTTTCTTCATATTGGCCAGTCGTTGCTACGAGTCCAATAAAAGGGTGCTATCATGGCAGAGTGGAAAGGTGCTGGTGCTGGGAAGTTGACATTTATGTCATTTGTCCATGTTAAAATCATTACTTTCTCAATATGTGGGTGGTCTCTGATAAACAGATTCATGGCTTGTTCTGTATCAGTGTTACAATGTAGTATTGACATAGAGAGCTTCATATCAGGATTCGCTATCTCTGTCCATGTTGAAACTCATACTAATATGCAACAAACCATGTCCATATTATATAAATAATTGATAGGGAACCACAAAATGTACTGTGAAATATGTGTAAGGCCAATTTTCACATTTGGTGGAAGTTCTGTATGACATTGCCCTATTTTTAAGGTTATTGAATACTTTAGTAAAAAACAATAAATTGAATATGTTGAGAAAGAACAAATGTGGATGACCTTGAACTAAATACTCAAGGTCACAGAGGGATTGCATTTCAGGAAGTGATTTGTGTTTGCCTGTGTTTGTCATCTGATTACATTTCAGCAGAGCATTACGACTATGGGCCTCTTGTTTGATTTGATTGTAAATGTTTTTGTTCATTTTTTTTGGGGGGGGGGGAATTTAAGAAATCTCTGGAAACTACCTGGCCAATTGCTTTGGACCTTGCTGGGAACAAATATCCCTAAATCCTAATTTGTTCCCAGGTTACAACTGTACCTTGATCCCCTTTTTATCAATTATGGGTGCATGGTTGGCGGAGCTGCAACACACTCTCCTTTTGCCTCTGCCCAGGTTTGATTCACAGCCCGGTTTGCAAGTGGAAAGAGTTCCTACCACTCTGACTGTGCACGGTGGTTTTCTCGGAGTCCTCCGGTTTCGAAGAATTTGGCTCATGGGAAGAAATGTATTGCAGGCACACGTACATGTAGTTTTAAGCTTTCCTCAGCCAGTAAGCTGCTTGTCTTGGTCACAAAATTTTCCTGATTTAATTCCCGTGAGCCAGGGGTTAATCTAGGATTTGGGGAAAGGGGCCTTTTTCGATAAAGACAGAGGTGCCAAGTTGCCCAACACATAAAATGGGTGTTCAAGCTGAAAAATGTTGCAAAAAGCGGGAGTCCTATTATATTATAATGGAGTAAACCGGTGAAAAAGCGGGAGATAGACAAATTTGGGTGATTTATATCATTAGAAAAACGGGATATCTCCCGCCAAATCGGGAGACTTGGCACCTGTGTGAAGATTGGGAAAAATCTGTAATTTTTTTAAATCATGCATGATTTTAGAAAATTTCAGAGGATTGGAAACAAATTTGAGGCCTTTTCTTCAAATTGGGAAAAGTAAAAAATGCCCCTGAAACTATGGCAGATTAATCCCTCGTGGCATCAGTCAAAGTACGAGTTTTTCATAGGCAAGTATGTGAATACACAAAACACAAAATAATAGTCTTTCATCTTTATTATAATAAACAATGTATGAAAGAGATGCCATACAATTTACAAAAAAATATTCATACAAGTACCACCACAACCATTTGGTCATATCATAACAAATCTACTTCACAAGTATTATCCTTGAAATATTTTACTAACAGTTGTGTGGTGGGGTAGTTTATAATGATGAGCAAACTGAATTTCAGACCTGCATGATTTTTATATGAACAGACAATAAGCATGGCGAGAGTTTTCGTTCCCCTTCAATTCCCAGAGTGTGAGCTGTGGGTTTCAATACCCTGCAGTAGTGACAAAACCCTCCAAGGATGTTCCAGGATTTTTCTTGGATGACTTTGCCACCAGGAAACCTGAGAAACGTTGCTGTTTTACTGCAGAATGAAGATTAATTCATAATTACATGGTGTTGGCATTGTTATTTTAAAAGTGGTTTAGTATGACAGTCTATCCTTGGAAAGCCATAATCTTGAATTATACAAGATACCGATCCTTTATATTTACGTGGATTTTGCTAACATTTTAACATCTCTCATGCCACTACAGCTCAACAAGGGCATTTCTTCACCCTTGTAGTCAAATTGCAGGCACTTCATTTTCAAATAAATAAACTACAAATACCTACATGGGAAGTGCTTGCTAAGATCATCCAGAAGATGACGCAGCGCGGATGCTATCACATTGCTGCTTCCTTCCCATGACACACCCAACCTTTGTACCCAAGGAAGTGACACGTCTTGAAGAGCTATCGGGTCCACGTAAGTATTTTTTTTCTTTTTCTTTTTTTTGCATACAGGTCCAAATAGTACTGGACTAGTATAAACATTATGCATATTATACAAACACTGTCTCTTTCGCTCCCTCCCCCCCCCCCAAAAAAAAACAAGGCAGGGAATCTGTATATTCTACAGTCTCCTTAAAATCAATATTTCATGCTATAATTATTAACTCTGTGGTGACTGAAATGACAACTTTCCTCGACACATGCTATTGCATTTGGAGTACATCAAGTAAAGCAGTGGATTAACTGATCGCTAACCACCTCTGACTGTTTCTAATTTTATTGGGAATAAGTTTCTTGCTGATACATCAGGTTTCATTTGGGTTTATCGGGTCATTTTGGCTATCACATACAAACACCTAGTGGAGCTTGACCAATATATTAGTTTTAGATTATGCTGCGCTTTAACTCTTTTCTGACTAAAAAAGACTACGTCAACAATTTTCCAGTTTTCATGCATCCAACCTGTGCCAGGGAAAGCTGTTTACGCTTTCCCCCTTGAATTGACACTTGAGTCAACAACTTTCCTTGGCATGAGTTGGGCACTAGTGCCCAACTCATGCCAAGGAAAGTTGTTGACCTGGGGCATGTGATCTTGATAGGTCTCATCTACAATTCTCAGTCAAAAGTGTTTTTCGTTACTGTTGAAATTAGTTGAAAACGTTGAAGCAGACGACATTTGACCAGCAGTCTGTTTTGGCCGGTTTAAGGGGGAAAGGGCTAATTAATCTGCA
The DNA here is from genome assembly GCA_964020975.1 of Hermodice carunculata. NCBI lineage: Eukaryota > Metazoa > Annelida > Polychaeta > Eunicida > Amphinomidae > Hermodice > Hermodice carunculata. Next base: position 85,548,783 of record OZ026624.1, read on the forward strand.
GCATACCATCTTGATGGGGCTCATCTACAATTCTCCTTAAAAAGTTGTCCATAACCCAGAAATATCCGTTAAAAGGTTAAAGCATGTGACATTTTACATGTGGGTGTTTTTGGATGACACAAGCAGGAAAAAATGTGCACTGTCCACTTGGGCATTCTGCTGGCCAGCAGGTAGAACAGTTGTGTACCTCCCTGCATATGTCTTATGTTGTCATGTTTATGCTCTGGCCAAAAAAAAATTTAAAAAAGAAAGAAAAAGCAATTGCATTACATCAAATGCTGCACTTTCATTTATAAATAATATACATGATCAATCCTTTCATCATAGCAACATTGGCAAATAAGATCATCTGACAGTTAAGATATTGTGCTTCAGAGCATGACTGGTCCAGGCTCAACCATAGTACACTGAATAAAATTAGTCCAGATTCGTCACCTCAACCATTTACCACTGGTATTTCATTCATTCAATCCTCTACACTTATGACAGTGTATATTTCTTTCACCAGCCCACACTTTTCACGAAGTTTTTGTATTAAAAACCACATGAAACAACCTAGAATAAATATGAACATGTATATAGAAATGGCACATGTATGCATCTGAAAATAATGTAATACTGCTTATTTAAAAATGCATAATGATGTGCAAAATATATTTAGGTCCACTTCTCTTTTCATTTGAAGGTTTAATAATCCGCAAAACAGTTTGTCTGTGCATTTTCACTTGCAAAGAACTTTAACCACACATGCCTAACCTTATATGTTACAAAAATTTTAAAGTTTGATCTTACAGTCATGTTAATGTCATATAAAAGCAGTACATATACAGGGTTATCTATTACAAGTTTGTATCATAATTCCCTTCCTAAGATGCACTGTTGATTATATTTGGCTTTCCTTTCCAGTAAAAACAGTGGTGTCACAGGCACACACACACGCCTACCCCCAGACAGGTTTAAAAAAAAAAAAAAAAAGAGAAAAAGAAGTTACGATTAAATAATTTAGTTTGGAAAAAATTTGTTGGCACCTAGCTTCTGCAAGAACTAAGCATTAAATACTCCTCATATCCACAGCCAAGTTGTATTTTCAAAAGCAGACAAAAAAAATGAACTACATTTAGTTATTTAGTTGATACATGTACTTTGTTATTTCATAAAATCCAATTATGATGACCCATGCAAATAAATAACCATATATATAAATTTACACGTATGGTGTTTAAAAAAGTTCAGCCGGAAGTAATTACATGTGCATATAAAAAAAAACTAAGATCCAAGTAATGTACATTTTTCACCCCAAAATATTGAAAAAAAAAAAAAAAAACAGTTCATCATGAATCCAATCCTATTATGCATATGGTTCTATATATCTTGTCAGCCATTACATAAAATCCATATATATTTTTTATCGTATCACATGCACTGTACAGTACGATTTGCCATAAAGACCATCTGACCTGCATGACCACTGTTTCAGAACAACTTGCCCAAAGATATGTTACCCTGTACCCCACGTTTTGCCAAACAGAGACCATAGACTTTGTTAAAGGCAGGTACCAGTGAATTATCTTGGTACACACATGCCTCAAGCTGATAAGTTTCCATTCATGTCACTTGTTAACATAAATGCATAATTTTCTTGGTTTACCATGTTTAAGTTTTTAATAGTCAGTTGAATTTATAGGTGAAGTGGAAGACAAATAGTTGAGTTAGTCGATACAATTAACACAATGCTTCCTATACATGTAATTAATGGTTATTAATTATTGTGCATCAGTACAGCACCCTAATATTGCCTTAGAGACCAACATTTCTTCTGAGCTGTTAGCAAAATGTTTTTATTTTACTGCATACATACATGTACTTTTTTCAACACCTTGGAAATCATACCATAACCAATTCCCCAGAACTAATTTACAAACTGGAGAATTTCTATACTTTCACATTGCCAGCAAAATGGTCTTAGTCCACCAGACCTACTTTTGGCTTACTTGTGTTTTATGAAGTGCCTCTGGGTACCAATCTTGACCTAAATAAATGATGTTGTTTTTTGCTTTTGTTTTTAACCTACAAGACAATCGACCCTTTTTGGACCCCAGAGGACAGCACTTGAGGGTGATCATTTGCATAATTTTACTTATGTGCATAACTACAAATCCCTTTGAAGTTTTTGTTAAGCATATATCCAAATTTATGCAAATGAACACCCTCATGTGCTGCCACCTGGGGTCCTAAATTCCACTATTTCAAATCATGATGCATTCATCATCCTTAGACATAGAAGATGGGGCTTTCCCAACAGACATGCATGTAAGCCTCCAGCATGCTTTGACAACCTGAATCTAAACATGTTTCCTCATGTTGGACAATGAAGAACAGGTTCTCGGTTCATGTTGCCAAGACATGCCCCTCATCACCTTGCTTGACTTTAAAACTTGTTTAACCAAAAGGATAAAAATTTCCTCTAGAGACAAATTTGACCTTTTGACCCTCACTCCACCACTGCTGACCACAAAAATTTACCATATCCATATGACACGATTTACATATAGCCTCATAGGTGAATTAAGTATGGTCTCCTATTGATCCATTGTGTTTAATATCTCATACTGACTTTATAAGTATAGTTCTCGAGTTAATATGGTCCCATATTGACCCACTGTTACTTGAATATCACATAATTTATATAGTATGGTACCTGACTTCCCAGCAATGCAAAACATACAACACTCTTTGATTCTGTTTTATAAAGTAACACGATGTTGTATCTCTTTTGAGTTTGGTGCACCATGATTCTTGCACAAGATGAGCTTTAACCAATTTTTGGAAGGCACTGATGAGCCGTGTCTTTTCACAATAATGAGCAGATCAAAAAGTATTAAAATTAGCCATGAGCGCAAGTGTGATATTAGGTACATGTATGCAAACAGCCACTTTGACCAATATGGTGGCCAGAGCATCTCTCAAGGCACATTTAAAATGTCATCATCAGCACCAAATTCTTCACATAGGCTTGCAGCATTTGCCTATTTTTAGTGGTTTGTTTATGCACTATTCACACAAACAGTACATGCCCCCTTGATCCACCTCCAAGTTCATTAATTATCCTTGGGCATTGCCTGAGCAGAAAGTAAATGTTAAATCAATGAGGTCAGGTAAATGTACTGGACCAGTGCTAACTTTCTCATCAGTTTTTTTTTTCTAGTGTTCACAAGGGCAGATATTTTATATTTATAAATTTTCATTTTTCTGGCTTTGTCGTTGTCTGACGCTCGGTAATTTTACTACCTTTCAGAGTCATGTTTGTTTAAAGTCACACCGGTAAATCAAAAAAAAATTCCTTTATTGATTTCTACAGTAGAGTGGTACCTGCTATTTAAGACTCCCACCCCCACCCCCGCCAACAAAAAGTGGTCTTATACTGTAGGTGGTCTTAAAGGTGTATTTGGTAGAGAAATAAAGTAAAGGGTCTCCGAAGAGTGGTCTTAAAAAGCCATGTGGTCTTCACAGCGGGTACCACTGTATATTACATGTGCTTTGAATTTCTTAAAAGCAGCTTTGAGTTTACTTTCAATATTGTCCAGTCACCTCATAACTCTTTGAGCACTTTGAGCTGTACATTCTGCAATGAAAAACTCACACATTTTTCTTCTGTGTGTGTGTGTGGGGGGGGGGGCGGATTTAGGAAAACACTTTTAGAACTTGGAAGAGGACCACAGAGACTGGCGTGGCAGTTATGACATGGACATGTACTACTATGTCTGAAATTGCAGGAACTCCGTTGGCTGCAACTTGTCCTGTCACATTGCAGTGATAATTTCCAATCTCGGGACATGTTCCTCTTCTGAGTGCCATAGATTTTGTGCCCCCGGGCTATGTGGTATGACGTATTCTACCCACAATGGATATGACGGATTCTAACAACACTGTGTTCTTTTCCTCCTCTTTTGTTCGTTTGTCATGTTTGATTTAACACTGTGTTTGACGGTTTCAACCCACTCTGGACATGACGGGTTCCACCCACACTGGATATGATGGGCTCTACCCACAGAGTATAATGAGTTCTACTGCATTCTGTGGATCACCCAATATGCATGATCCAATAGCCAGGTTGTATCAGTAATTTCCATCTTGTGATCAAAGTATGTACATGCACATACATGTATGTATCAGGATTCTCTGAGTCCAGCAGGCAGCCGAGATGAAATTCAGAACTTTCCTTTCAAAGTGAAACATTGTAACTAATATTTTCCACTCACTCTGGCAGGTCTCTGGATGAAAGCTGTATTCTTAACTTCCGGCATGCATTGACCTATCAGCTGTAGCCTAGGATGATATTCCTTCCTTGAACTATGAAACTTTCTTTTGTTTTCTTACACAAGTGGCATTCCTCGGTATCCATACTTTTAATCCAGCGCATAAACTTGGACCTCTCTTCATTTCTGTCATGAACAATCTACAGTTTGTGCCCACGGGAAACCATTGAGCATACTGCATCAGAGTCCATGCATCCCACCAAGTCACAGGTATCCAGGTCATGTGCACTGGGAGTTGAAAGTCTGGCATATATTTCTTCACGGTTATATGAGTAATGTCTCTTAACTTTTTCATTTTCTCCTTGGAGTCTTTCCATTTCCGTTCCCATTGCCATTACCATTTGTCAGCTGCAAAAAAAAAAAAAAAAGTTATAAATTAAGTACTTCCTTTTGAAAAACAATAATATGTTCTTCGACTGGAAATAACAAAGTTCATGGAATACCATATTAACATGAAATTTTAATCTAAAATATTTTCTGGTGAAAGGTTCTTATATAAATATACAAGCTACTTACGGACATGAGCATAGCAGTACTGGGATCTAGAAATCAATTTAATAATATTCAAAACTAAACTAAAACATTTTGGAAGTATACCAACTAATCCTTTTTCTCTTAAACCAGCCTGAGGCAGCCGGTGAACAAATGTCATCTGCTTCATTTTTTATCTTTCAGCTAATTTCAACAGTGTGAAAAAATTGAGAATTGTAGATGATGCTTATCAAGAAGGTATGCCCCAAGTACACTACTATCTTTGCTGTAGGTTGGACACTTAGTGCCCATTCCATACTAAGGACAGCTGTGGACTCAAGTCTTAATTCAGGGGGTGGGGGTGGGAAGGGTTAGGGGCATACATGTAGATGACCGTGTGAATTTCAATTTTATGTCTTTCAGGGAAAAAACTCTAAATACAAACCAGACAGCATATAGAACTGGAAAGTCTTTGTAATGTTATACATGTACTCAGTAGTGAACACTAACCCCGCGGTAACTGCTCGACTCATACTGTGCCAGCTTCTCTCGGAGTTCTACCACCTCTGCACTCTCTACCTTCTTTGTGGCTGCCCCCAGTTCCACTGTCCGCACTCGCTGGGCAAAGCTCAGACTGGCTATGGACTCTCCCACATTCTTTTCCACTGGCGACACTTGAACAATCATCAAAGTCTTGCTGTCTCCACCTAAAACAAAATCAAAATGACAAGATTTAATCAAATTCAGAAATATTTTATATTATGATAATTTTAACTCTTTCAGTGGCAATCATGTCTAAAGTTGATCTACTGAAGTCAAAGTAGTCTGAATTATCATTAGGATCCCAGATTCGTATTCCTCATGAAAATACCTTTCATTCAAGTACCAGTATGTCTATAGTTCCAAAGAGAATACCCCAGGTCAAACAGCTTTTCTTGGCATGCATTGGGCCCAATGCGTGCTGCTGAGGAAAGCTGTTGACTCAGTCCAAAATTTGGCACTGAAAGAGTTAACTGTGAATCATCTACACAAAATATGCAGAGGTAAGTAAAATGTGAAAATTTTGGCCATCCAAAAATATGGCAGTTTAAGTTGTGTTAAAATACCTAGAAATTTAAACACAATGATGTTACTCGTCCTGTTTTTAAAAATGGTATTGTAATATTTAATGAATTTTCATTTCACTTTATTGACAACTATAGTGTGCCCCCCCCCCCATTAATTGAATTTAAAGCAAAATCAAAACAGACTTATTTCATTCCATTTTATCATTCAGATCTACTTTTCCAGTTCAGGAGGTAGTCCTACCAGGGAAACTCTACAATACATATTATTTAACAGTTTCTACCCAGAACTTAATTATACTCACCAAGGGAGTCTTGGAGGAGGTAGGTCAGTTTGGAGTTCCTGTACGGTATAAAGTTCTGCCTGCTGCGCAGTGCATGAATAACGTCACCCAGACATGCCAGGGACTTGTTGATGTTCTGGGCCTCCTTCAGGCGAGCACCGTCAGCTCCAGATTTACTGACTCTTTCTGACCCAGCCAGATCCACCAGGTTAAGCTTACCTGTTGAAAAATAACATCAGGTTAACTGTTTGATCTCTACCATGTCAAATTGGTATATATCCCACCCATGTTTGTATGGTGTACAGACTAAATCTATGTGCATAACTTGTCCAGCAATGTTGCTTTTTAACAAAAATGAGTTTTACACAGTATTGATAAGTGCTGCCACCTGTGTTAGAAACATGGAACATAGTGATGGCTCTCCCCCAAGTTTTTCCCTCTTACTGAAGTTCTGCAAGTCGTAAAAACCTACAAAAATATCACACTTCTGTCCATAAAACTATTCCATTCAAACCTGGGCACAATTTTACATAAAGGTGCAAAATACATGACTTGTATATATGTACACTGTTCATAGTGGAGACTGTTTACTTTTTAAAGTATTCGACAATTGATCCAAAATAAAGGTAACAATGCTCTATTGTCTTGAGAATTGGCAACAACATTTAAAGGTACAATTTTGAAATAGGAGTTACAATGTTGCTACATTGAAGCTGGCTTTTGCATGATGTGTACATTAGTCTACTCACCCATTGTTTTGACGCTAGTCGTTCTGTTTGTACCAGTAACATACACCACCAGGAGAGCATGGGATCGAGAGGAGTGCTCGTTCATGTTGGTGCAAGCCGTTGCACGATTTCTCTGGCCAATATTGAACACCTGCATAACATTTCACATTTTACAGTAAATTTCATGTGGTTATATCCCTTACATTTAGTTTGCTGAGCATGCTGAAGAAATGCTGTCTTGTTGCTTTGCTAGCCAAAGTGCTTATACCACTGATTTGCTCTCCCCTTTATCATGACCTCCCATGTAAAAAACATACATGGTGCATGACAACAACAAATAAAAAAATTAAAAAAAACAAGAAAACAAAATAAATAAAATACCAGCTTTGTGTTCCTTTACTGGGTAATTGGACAAGTTTTGACTGCTTAGAAGTTGATAAATGCACCACGTTTTAGTGGCACACACAAGTTTTTTTGGTCAGGAAAACCAGTTTGTTGTGTTTATCAAACCATATTTTAACTCTTTCAGCACCGATCACATCTAAAGTCAATCTACACAAGTGAAACTAGTCTGCATTATCATTAGGATCTGAGATTTATATTCCTTATTAAAAGACCCTTCATTCAAATACCAGCATGCCCCTAGTTCCAGAGAAAATATCTCAAGTCAACAGCTTTTCTCAGCATGCATTGGGTGCATTGTGCCCAGTGCGTGTCGAGAAAGCTGTTGACTCAGTCCAAAATTTGGCACTCAAAGAGTTAATTAATACTTTGTGAATTTCCTTGGCACATGCAACAAGACCAAAGTAATCTCAATATTTACCCCTGTGGTAGTTCCTGTATGACTAACTTGTTTCTGGTTAAAGATTATAAGACAGTTGAAGAAATCTGCTGGCACTATATTCCATTGTGATGAACAAATAAAAACAATGATGGTCGAAAATATGCCAATTCTTGACCGTACTGACCTCGTTAACATCGGCAACACTAGACACAGCCTGGCTCTTGAGTCCTGGTACGTGTAGGCCTCCATCAGGATTCATCTTTACTTCTAGTTTATAGGAGGAGTCAGGTGTCAGCAGATCTCTGCACAAATGAACGGACAATAGAAATGAGCACACAGCATATGGCAAGGGAAAGATTGACACTGCTTTATTTTCGTGTGTGTTTAAATTTTCATTTTTTTTTTGTTTGTTTGTTGACTGTAGCTTTAATTTCCCAATTTTGGACAAAATTCCTGCTCAAACAATTTTACATGACTCCTTCACTGTGTTTTTATTTGTACATTTTGTGCCATCAGTGAAATACACATAAATAAGAATACAGATAAATAAAGCAATTTGCAGTCCATCTTTTCATTCTGGGGAATTCTGCTCTAAAAGATTACATGTATATTATGAAAAAGAAGTTTGCCTCTGTTGTTGTCATTGGCCTGTAACAGTGCGGTTGTTGATAGGCATTTTCATGACGTCGCGATAGCATGAACATTAATACTAGAATTAAATTTGTCATGAATATTTGTGCGTAAAAGTTTTGATAGCCACTGCGAAGGACCGTGACCTTTTGTTTATCACTGGGAGGAGCTATGGGTGTGGCCAGCCGCTTGTCACGTAGCAAAGTAGGCACTGGCACGTGCCGTGCTGTACATGATGATACCATCGACTGATGAAAACAAAATTTGTCCCTATTCTTTCAGTGCTAACAAAAACTGCGAATGTAAATATAAAACAAGATCAAACTGTTTTAATAATTTCACTGAAATAAAAGTTGAGAAGAAAACATAAGACAGACCTCTGACACCTTTACAACTAGTTTGTATATTTCTCGCAGACTGACAGTACGTCTTGCCTGTGCATCAATACAAAAATGTGTTTGATTTATAATTTATTGATTTTCAGTCACCTTATAATTTGATTTAAAATGTCTCAATACCGTTTACTTACTTCATGCTTTTGTCATCTTACATGGACACAAACGTGGAATTTGAGAAGATATACAGGTGGTGTGGATGAAATAATACCCCTTTCCTACACACGTATATGAAGGTGGATCTAATTTACATGGGGTCCAACGCAGTCTAAGTGTGCATACTGGTTTTCTGCGGCTGGTTTTCCCCACCATATGAAAAGATGTATATGCCTAAAGCTGTGCTATGAACAGTGACTTACTAAGTGAATACATAGAGTACTTCTTTTACCACCCATGTGCAATATACGAGTCCATAATTACTTTTACTTTGTCAGTTCCATCAAAATATTTAACTCCACATCTGGAGAATTTTCTTAGCAATTTAATTTCTTTGAAAGCAAAAATGGTTACTCTCTGCTGATCCTAAGTGAAAAATGATCAATTTAACACTTAAGACCTTAAAATAGTCAAAACCTGGTGGTGGTCAAATGTTCTTTGCTTCAATGTTTTCAACTAATTTCAACAATAATAAAAAAGCAATTTGACTGAGATTTATAGATGAGACTTTTCAAGATAACATGCCCCAGGTCAACAGTTTTCCTTGGTGTAGGTTGGGCACTTAACGCCCAACCCATGCCAAGGAAATCTGTTGGTTACTCTTAATTCAAGGGACAAAGGGTTAATAAAGTGGGAACTACATGTACATGTATGACAGCTAAGTTGTACCTCAACATTTCATTGTATATTTCCATAACGCTGACGGAGATGGTGAATTCCCATTCCTGTGAGCGATCAGCAGTTTCGTTGAACAGTTCCTGTAGTGCTCGTTGGTTGATACCAGGGTTTTGCTGTGGACCCTGAAAGCAAAAGAGTGAAACTGTTACAACCGTAATCATTACCTTGGGAGCTTTCATGTTGAATTCCTAGCTATATATATAGGCTGCTCAGGAATAGATTCACATGCAACTGTCTCATTTTTTTCATTAAAAATTTAAAAACTTATGAGCGAATCTACACTGACTCAGAACATATGCAGTGATGTACTCTTACTGAGTCAAGAGTTCGAAAAATCATCATCATCATCACCATATTTTTCAATGTGGAATTTTTGGTATTTCATTGGCAGATATGTATATTAGAATACATTTCTATGAAAAGGACAATAAATATATGAATTTACATACTGACACCATCATCATCTGAACCATGTCCCCTATTAGACAGCAAGTGTGCACTACCATTAACACAATCAGCACCATAATCATGATAATTGGGGAGAAAGGAAAAAGAGCCCACCAGCTTTTTATGAAGATACAGATATAGACAAGTCAGCAAGTAAATTGTACTGTTCTGAATGGTAACAAGGATCAAAGCAGTCAGAGAGACCATTGATTGGCATATACGGTCAACTTGTCTCAATTTCTTTGGCCCAGCAGGTGTGACAATTCTTGGATTCACTGTGACATCACAGGCACTGACCTAATTATCTCTGCTTGGTATGCACATGTGTATTCCCATTCACTCCCATGTTAAATTAGCCTTTTTTGGATGCAAGCTACAGAAAGCTAGACATACTTTTACGTTTTGAATTGTAAATCAGTGATGCTTATAAACAATATTCTTCTCCATTTTGTACTTGGGTTTTGATAATCTGTGCTCAGAAAGTGTAGTTTTGACTGTTTTAGACCAGAATGTTTTACATACAATACAGAGGTTGCTAGGGGTTTCTTTGACCCTGCTTCTTGGTTGGCAATGCAGGGTGTTCTCATCATTTGATTGGCTGTCTGTCTGAAGTGCCAGGATGGTGAAATCAAGGATGCAAGAGACATAAAAAATAATTATTCTGTACACAGAAACTTCTTTCTCCAAGCAGCAATGTAAACCTACCTCCATGGTGTATGTCTTTCCAGACCCGGTCTGACCATACGCAAATATACACACATTGTATCCATCTATACAGGATAATACCAGGGGCTGCACCTCACTGAACACCTGCAATCACAAGCATCAGTTGTTATTGATTATAATTTATATACATCCCTCATTACACTAAGAACTCTTTCAGTGCCTACTGCAACTCAAGTTGAAGTACTTGAAACAAAACAACTCTGAATTATGGTGGGGATGCCAGATTCGTGTTCCTTGTAAATAGACCTTTCATTCAAGTACCAGCATGCCTGTACTTACATAGAGTATAATAGTCCAGGTCAACACTTTCCTTGGTGCACTTTGGGCATGCATGCCAAGGAAAGCCGTTGACTCAGTACAAAATGTGTCACTGAAAGAATTAAGGGAAATTCTGATACATTTGAGTTCCAGAGAATTTTTCTAGTTATTTCCATTAAACTTTCCTTTGCATCATTTGGCAATTTTAGTACATGTACAAAACAGTCCATTCTATAGGCCACCCACTGTTACACAGAATTTGAAGGAGTGTCATACTGTCAAACATGGAGACATCTGCAGCTACTCTTTAGAATGAAATAGAACCAGTGCATAAATTTTAAATGAACATTTTGTAACTGTTTTCAAATAATGGGTGATTTCCACCAACATTACAGAAAAAGAAGCAACTAAGACTGGCCAAGGGTGCACATTGGCTAACCATAATGCTTTTGTCGGACTGAGTTTGCTGCATCACAGAAGTCATCCAAGACAAGATAACAGATGTGTGTACATGCTTTGCATATGAGGGTATAACATGTACGGGACTAACATCACAGCACATGCTTGCACATACAGCGAAAAACCTGAATGACAACACAATAGTCCTTTGGGAAATTAATTGTAAGGTTGGGCCCTGTTGATTATAATGCACATCATATGCAAAGTTTGCCAAGGTTGTGGTACAGGGTGCACTCAGTTGACCTTTGATGGTGATCACCTGGGGTCACCACGGGTCAAGTTGATGAAGCAACAAATGATAGCCTTGCATCTTAATTACAAACTAAGGTTTCTTAGCTCTATGACTTATAAAAGTCCTGTTCTCTTATTTGGACTATATACATGCAGATGAACTACAACATGAAAAATAGCATCAACAAGAACTCAATTTTATGCCCATAACAATGAGGCTGAACAGTTCTGTAATGAAAAGCAGGTGGATCTAGCAAGCTTTGTTTAACCCTTTCCCCTTGAATTAAGACTGAGTCAACAGCTTTCCTTGGCATGGGTTGGGCACCTAGTGCCCAACCCATGCCAAGGAAAGCTGTTGACCTGGGACATGTGATCCTGATAAGTCTCCTGTGCATTTCTCAGTCAAATTGTTTTTCATAACTGTTGAAATTAGTTGAAAACACTGAAGCAGACATTTGACCACCAGCCGGTTTTGGCTGGCTGGAGCGGGAAAGGGTTAATAAGGGTCTTGCTTGGTGAATTAGAAGTGGGTGTAGGTATGCATTTCTGAATTTGCATACCTAATAGCTATGGTCAAGATGAACTGATTCAGGTGAGTTCTCACTAGAGGGCTCTGCAGGAAGCAGGCCTAGGTCTGTCACTTTCCACTGTACTTCACACAAAGACCGGCACTTACAAAATACATATACCAAATTTCTCATGGTAAATCTTTGTGTACAGTTAAGACACTAATATAAATTTGAATGCATAGATGGGCTGCAAATTTCATCAAATTATTGACAGTTACTTTAGCATTGAATCCAATGGTAATAAGCACCTCTAGCCTGTGAAAATTTTGTGTATTGGATTGTGTATTTGACCAAATATGCATAAAATTGCCGACTGTGACCTCTATTTTGGAGAACTGTGGCTGGGTACACACCAGCTGTATTAACCTTTTCCCCCTTAACCGGCCAAAACCGGCTGGTGGTCAAATGTCGTCTGCTTCAGTGTTTTCAACTGACTTCAACAGCAATGAAAAACAATTTGACTGAGAATTGAAGATGAGACCTGTCAAGGCAACATGACCCAGGTCAACAGCTTTCCTCGACATGGGTTGGGCACTAAGTGCCCAACCCATGCTGATGAAAACTGTTGACTCAGTCTTAATTCAAGGGGGAAAGCGTTAAAGCCCACAGGATATATTTTGTCTTTCTTTGCTGTACATAATGGAAGTGCTCCTGCATTCTGCCCACTGAAGGTTGTGTCTGGTCTCAACATTGTTTCTTGCACACCTTATAAGTGAGGCCATAAATCAAATGTTGTGTTTTGCATGAACCTCTCAGCGTTGGGTGGCTGTGTGCCCACTCTCAGCCTGTGCTTGTCACTGTTCCCCAAACATCCATCTTTGCACATTGCACGTACATGTACACTGGTACCTGTCTTACATATCTATTTAAGACTGCTCTCTCAGAACACTGTGCTATCTTTTCCTTGTTATTATACCTCTAATGAAAGACCACCTGTTTTGAGAGACCACATTTTGACCTCCTCTAGGGGCGGTCTCTCAAGACAGGGACCACTGTATCTGATATCAGCTGTGCTGAATGGATTACAGTAGTCCCTCCTTTGGGAGACCACCTCCTTTGAGAGACCACAGTTGTCAGGTCTTTCTGTAGTACTTTTCATGTTATTTATACCCATGGATGAGAATGCTTTTGGGGGAAAACTCTGAAATGAGCTGGAAAACACAGAAATTTAAGTGTCTAACAAAGTTATGTACTAGTATATTTACACAACTCTGAAAATCCACTGATCAGCTGACGAATCTTATCCCTGTTTATACCTCCTTTGAGAGACCACAGTTGTCAGGTCTTTCTGTAGTATTTTTCATGTTATTTATATTTATACCTCCTTTGAGGGACCATCTGCTTTATGTGACCACCTTTTGGGTGGCACTAGGGGTGGTCTCTCACAGGAGGGACTACTGTACTGTCAGCTACACCATGACACTACTGTCACTGCTGGTCTGCAGGACTGCCTTTGTGGGGGGTTATCCAACTCTTGACTTGGTTAGATCATATCTTTGAGATTCTTAGTTCTCCTAGTAGAACCACTTGTTTGGTTTCTCGCTTGGGCACATTCCTGGCAGCTTGTCTTGACTCTCAGATTTTTTTTGCCTGATCTGCTTCAAGGGAAGAGTGCTGTACTAAAGTCAGTGATTAGACACAACTTGTCTCTTACTTGAGTGGTTTGTTCTGTGTGCAGCATGGAACTCAGGTCTGGCAGACCGATTTTGTCAAGTGTCTCCCATGATAAACTGGTGGGATATACCTGTGGTATACTACTAGAAAATATATAGTCTTTGCTAACAGAATGGATACACCTGGGCTAAGATTCTCCTAAACTTGTCTTTCTTTAAAAAGAAAATTAATTGACAAAAATCCAAATGGATTCTCGCAAAATTTTGCGAAACTATGGCCCTGTACACTCCCACACATGGGTCATGTGATCTTAAAAATGAGGTCAAGGTCACCAAAATGTAAGCATGTTAAGAAAGAGTGTCACAGTATAATTGAAGCATGTTCATGTCACAGCTGTCAACTCTCCCGTTTTCACTGGGAGTCTCCCGTTTTGGAGACTCAAAAAGTTTTTGAAATGACAGAGATTTTGAGGCAAAATTGAGTATTTTCTTTGATTTCATGCACTTTTTACAAGAACCTCCTGGTTACACATATGTGGGGGTTGACACCTATTTCACTCTTGATATTGCTAGTGAATCATTAGACATTTTGCTCATAATGATTCTGCGACAGATGGACAAGCCAAAAGTAGAATAACTTCAAAACAAACAACAAACCTCTTTTTTTTTTCTTTTTTTTTTTTTTTTTGTAAGGAGGGGGAGGGTATCATAAAGGATTCCTTACTTCTGTTGTGACTGGTATTACGGACTGACCTTCTTGTGTAACAGAAATTACTGTGCACCTCAGCCATTCAGCTGTAGATATCTTAGTACACAGTACATTTACATACAAAGTTGCCTGTGTTGTATTTGATGGTATGGGAATCAAGACTCTGTAGTTAAAGAAGGCTGTGGTAGTTGCTGAATCTTGCAATATATATATTTGTCTGTGCCACTTTCATTTTTCTAAGGAATAACAAAATAGATTACACTTTAGAATCAACATTAGATTGTCTGGTTTTTCATTGTGTACATGTGTACAAAATGCTCTTGATCTAGATAATACCAATATGTATTACCAGAGGGCAGCACATGCACCAGTCTCCTGCTCAACATGAACAGGAATGAATCAGAATCTGTACTACAGGCCCAAACTTTTCATATGAAAAATATCATGCACAAAGTTTGTATTTAAGTCTACAATACACAGTATTTGGTACATAATACTGTAATATATGCAATTTAGTATGTGGCTCTTTTTGAGAACAAAGTGTATTCCAATGTGCACAACACCCTTAGGCTGATACGCATATCAGCATAATTTCAAAATCAATTTTGTATTCTTCATCAGTGTAAAAATGCCAAGTGAAAAAAGTAAATACAATGCAGTCTGT
The DNA here is from genome assembly GCA_964020975.1 of Hermodice carunculata. Taxonomy (NCBI): domain Eukaryota; kingdom Metazoa; phylum Annelida; class Polychaeta; order Eunicida; family Amphinomidae; genus Hermodice; species Hermodice carunculata. Next base: position 85,563,965 of record OZ026624.1, read on the forward strand.
ATATGTGATGGCAAAGTCACATTCAATACCTGTGAAAAAACATGAAATTGCCAAAATTGTGAGCGTAGGGAAAATAATAAGTACCTCTCCAGTATATGGTCAGTGCTCAGTATGTGTTGCAAAATATAAAAAAATACTGTCTACCTTAAACAGGGCTTCCCCTGGAAATTTTAAATTTTTAGCCAAATTTGTGTGCATAATACAATGTTTGGGACACTCCTATTTGTTAACCATTAGCCAATTGTAAAAAATTATAGCCAAAGTGGTATTTTCATAGCATTTTGCTACATTGGCGAGTGACAGGGGAAGGCCTGGTAAAGAAATATGGCTATAGTGGCAACAAATACTACAGAAATCCATGACACGGAGTCTCTGCAAGACACTAAATCTATGACTACATGCCAAAGTGTTATTCCTCCACTGTGGGGACCAAAGACAGCAACCTTTATGTCATACTTAACATGAGTAACCCACCTCCTCCTGAGAACTGTGTTGGTTGAAGACGACATCCATTTCAAAGGTTTGTGTCCGTCCTCTGTTTGCCACATTGACTAAGGTATCGTCATATTGGTCGTACTCCACCACTGCTTCAGAGCTGGGGCCAGTACCATCTTCCTTGATCTTGGGTCGTACTCGGCAGAACACACGGATGTTTCCTGTAAATAAATTCACATATCATAAGACTCTTCTTTCGAGGGAAATTGAGAGCAAATCACCACTGTTCCATTTGTGGAGAGGATGGAAAGCAGAGTCATCATTTTTTTTTCATGATTATTGAACCCTTATGACTGTTCAATAGAAATAAAAGGCAAATGTTGATGAGAAAAGATACATATTTTGACATTACAAACTATAGTTTTTCAAATTTTTTGTGAAGATGAATAACTTTATGGGGATGCAGAATTCAAGTTAAAAACACAGGCCACTAGGCAAAGCAAAATCTCACTTTTCAATGTATGTATGGATGTGTATGTATATATGTATGTACATACATACACACATATGTATGTATGTATGTATGTATGTATGTATGTATGTATGTATGTATGTATGTATGTATGTATGTATGTATGTATGTATGTATGTATGTATTGGATTTGTGTCTTTTTTGTCCAGAACAACTTCCTAGTAGTCATTACCATATTCCACAGTCTGAACTCTTTACTCTCCATAAGCTAACCTGTCACTGTCTAACCTATATACGTACAGAAGTCCTATTGTCCATATTGTGCACATTCTTCTGTTGAATTTTGACATATGCTGTATTTGCCCAAATAAATTAAAGGGTCTTCAGCAGGTAACTACTCCAAACATGTTTTGCAGCATATGTATGTATGTATGTATGTATGTATGTATGTATGTATGTATGTATGTATGTACGTACGTATGCATGCATGTCAGTATGTACGCCATTCCACTGAGTTTCCACTTAAAAATAACATGTGCATAAGTCTAATCCACTGGGCTAACTATTTTTTCATCTTGTTCCTTAATTTTTTGTTTTGGCTGATAAACTGACTAGTCATTGTCTCAATGATATTCAATTAACTTCAGCAAGAAAAAAAATACTTCAAACCAGGAAAAAATATGAAATCCACATATCTAAATTAGATGTCTTTTGCTTTTTTTGTTCAACACCAACTGGCCTGCTAACCTGAAAGTTTCTAAAATAGTAAAACTCCTGGTGAAAAAGATCACATGGTGTCCTGATATAGACCATAACAGAAAAAAAAACTTGTTAAAAAATAATCTCCTTTTTGATAAAACTTCTATTCATTTTGTGCAAACGGTGGTTCTAAATAAAAAAGGTCCCCCTCAAGAAGAACAAACATTGGCAGGTCTCCATAGGCCACCACATTGGAATCTCTGAAGTGAATTGTCTCGGAAAAAATGGAGGTAAAGCAGTACACTGGACTTTTTTTACGAAGAAATTGTTTCCCTTGGTTTAAAATAAAAAATAATAAAAAAAAAGAAAGACGAAAAAGATATGATTAACCTGTCATTGCAGCAGAGCTTGGCACTGAGAACTACAAACAGGACAACTGTAGACATTTGACATGATGCCAAAAAACTGACTCATAAAATGTCAGCTCCCCGGCTATCCAAACATTGTACACAACTTTCTGTAGTTTTTACACACCCAGTATATCCAAAAGGTCTCGGAGAAGAAAATGAATGGCCTTAAGGCAGATTACAGTAACATAGATTACCAGGTCACTTCTTACAACCTGCACGCAATAGGATACAAGAAACAAAAAACTTTCAAGCCAGCATATATTTTTCATTAGACCAGTAGTTCATGTTTTATACATCATCTACTTATAAGTTACATGTACACTTATATTTTGTTGTTTTTAACTGACAGATGCATAGAATATTTTTTCGTATCACAACTCCAATATGCTGAGAAAAATATTTCGCCACAATTTTTTTATGCACCTTTCCTTAGCTACAGGCACAAACAATACACATCTGGCTTGGTGACTCATTCTGGTTACTGAATAGTTTCATTTTGTTTTTATTCCCAGACTGATCATTGTGGTTGTAATAAAGTTGCATAACTTTTTGGAATACATGTAGTTCACATTTATCAGATAAACAAGTGACAGTTGTCAGAACATGTGTTACCAATTTTCTTCATGTATTTAAAGTACAATTAAAATAGATATACACACAGCAGTGTTGGTTTCTACACCCCCCCCCCAAAAAAAAACCCCACAAAATAATAATAATGATAATGATGATAATAATAATAATAATAATAATAATAATAATAATAATAATGATAATGATAACGATTACAATAATGATGATGATAATAATAATATTAATAATAATAATAATAATAATAATAATAATAATAAATTTTCAAAAAAATAAGACTTCCTTTCCCTGAACAATCATAACTTGTGTGTGTATTCAGTAACAACTAGATACAAACTGCTGGTTTAACTAGCAACATGCAATGCCTGGATGACCCTCAGCCGTCTGCAATTTAACCTACGTGTATTCCATACATGTAGAGTAACATGTTTTATTTTCTACATGTTATATTCAGCTGTAATTCTGGGAATTGTTGATTACAATTAGCAGTCAATGTGGCAACCAACAGGAGTGTCACAAGTAACAGATTTTATTTTATGTTCAGCTGGAATTCTGGGAAATGTCCATTAAAATGAGCAGTCACTGTGGCAGCAGGAGTGTCATTTGCCACTCAATGCAAGAACTACGGACCAGAGCCGTAGCAGCATCTAACATGAAACAAAATTAACCCTTAAAGTGCTAATCACTCTTATAGTCATTTTCTCCTTACCATTAAACATATGGTGGTTAAAAGATTCAAATTCCTCATGAAGATACCTTTCATTCAAATACCAGCAAGCCTAGTCTAAAACAAAAAAAATGTCTTAGTCAATAGCTTTCCTTGGGACACTTAGTGCACAATGTGTGCAAAGTGTCCAGAGGAAAGCTGTTGACTCAATCTTAAATCAGCACTTTAAGGGTTAATCTATCCATCAAAAATAAAGCAAAATATCGTGTAGACACCACATGACCCAATAACCTTTGGTAACCTTCACTTGTATAGGTCAAGGTCATGATTATAAATCACGCTCCATCCTGTATGATCAGTCAGGTAAGTACACTGTACTAATTGGGTGACTATTGGACTAAGTTCGAACTCAAGCAGTTCGTAAATGTTCATTATCTCGAAAACATCCAATATGATCATTACACCAAAGTGGGAAACTATATGTACTTATTATCATGTTCTATATCAAACTAAAATAAAATTGACAAAGTATGTCAGTTTTCCACAGGATTTTGGTCAACCATTGGGCACAGTTGAAAAATGACTTAATGCACTTGTCTGTTTTTTGTTTTTGTTTTTTTTTTTTTTTTTCAGTAAGCATGGTTTATTATGATGAACATCTCTGATGAAATATTTGCTGCTGCTGCTGCTGCTGCTGCAGTCAATATTGTTTGTGATACTGTGGTAATGTCGTCAGGGTGGATGCCAATATGTATATATATATATATATATATATTTATACATACTTTTTTTTATTTGATGGCAATAATACTTAAGGGCGCTTCCTGTGAAATTGGTAATTACTGATACAAAGTATCTTTTATCCCGGTATCAACACCGTTGCAGTCAGACGCCCTGCTCCAGCTGATAGGAACACAGCTGATGCATGACTTGGCACAAAACACAAAGACGGCAAACCAAGGCCTTTGGAATGAGTCATAAGCATATAAAAAGTTAGGGTCAACCCTCTGTAATTTGCAGTGTTCCTAATTTTACGCCATTATAAATTCTTTAGTAATTTTTGTACTTTTTTAATGATCCAATCTGGTTTTACATGCATGTCTGGGAAGGAAAAAAGAAAAAGTTTGACCCATGACCCACAGTGTATCAAGAGATTCTCTGCATGCAATGATGAACGAGAGAACCTCAGTAATCACAGTCCCATGAAATAAAGAAAAATGCAACAAAACAGAAGTTGAGTTTCTCCACACAGTTGGTGTTTTACCTGAAAAAATAACTTTTATACTCTTTCATGTATTCTTTTGTTCGGTGCTGAAGTACCTGGACTAACTTACCTTTAAGGTCAACCAGTTCGTTATGATATTTCTTCCTGAGAGCCATTTCTTTTTTGTATTTTCTCACCAGTTCCTTGTTGTATGCGCTAACTTCTGCAAGTGCCTTCGACACCTGAAATATGGACAGAAAAATAGTCTACATCGAGTTCAACAGGATTTCTCATGAACTGAATATTAGCAACCTGTTTGTAAACCTTACAGACATGAAATATCATATATTTTACACTATGAATTTGAAGCCTGGTACCAGCAATAATATAGCTCTGGAAACAAGTTCTTAACTCATTCCATACTATGGTGACAAGCCTTGGTCAGTGGTTCTGGCAATGCCTGGCAAGTCATGCTGCAGCTGCAGCATGACTTGCCAGGCAGTGCCAGAACCACTGACTTAAGACGATAGGCATGTTGGTACTTGAACGAAAGCTCTTTTCATGAAGAATTTAAATATGCAATTGTCATCTTAAATCTCGGTAAATATACGTAAATATCAGGGACTGGTATGGAGTGAGTTAAGATGAGCCTTATTATTTTCCTGGAGGATCCATAGTTATATATTAAGAAAACAAAAACAAAAATCAACCCCAGCCTTTTCTGTTGCTCCAAAATTTAATGTACAAACGTATACATTTTGATGACCAGTAAAATACTTTAGGGAATGTTTTTTTTTTTCAAACTAGAAATGCTTTTATTTTCAAACAACAGGATAGGTCTGTGAGTACTATTATGAATCTTGCCCTGTGTTTGATAGTGATGTGATACATATCAATGCTTTCATGACAGAGTCGTATCACATACCAGACCAATCATCTGCTGTGTGACCCTCACACCCCTGAAAGCTGCTGCTGATGAAATGTTTCAATGTGTTTGACTAATTTCAATATTGAATGGAAACCAATTTGAATGAGAAATCCCATCACCATAGCAGACCCACGTCAACAACTTTCCTTGTTGTGGACTGAGCACTAGGTGCCCAATCCACAAGATAGCTATTGACCTATTGTTACTGTAAGGGCAAAGGGTCAATGCTTTTATCAAGACATACAGCCAAATGACATACCACCCATTTACAAGTATTTCTACATGACAGTCACAAAGTGTATCCATTTATTCATCTGTTGTGCCATCCGCTTTTCATCAACAGTCATACGACATTATTATTAGTCACATATCTGTTGGGTAATCAGTTGCTTCAGATTTTCATCATGACATAGCTTTTACACACCACCCATTCACCCTTTGTTCTGTAAGATCTTATGACAGCTTGTGACATGCCAAGTTAAGTTACCTGTTGGAACCTATGTTGTTCCATATGATACTGACATGATACTCCTGTTCGGTAGTTATGCCATATTTTTTATCATGACATATCTGTTAATAGTGGACTGTTGGACAGTGCTGTCCAACTGGTGCACTGTAGCAAAATTTTGCTACAAAGCTGTTCAAAATTGCTACAGATTTTCTCAAAAATAATTGTTTCTTATGTGAAGAGGTGGAAAAATGCTACAAGTAAAGAAAATTTTGTTACAGAGATTTTCACCTGGACAGCATTGTTGTACCATACTGTCTACCAAGACATGCATAGTTAGTGATCTGTTGTACCACATTGTCTATCATGACCTACCTGTTTAGTGGTCTTTTGTGCATTTTCTATCATGATATACCTCTTTAGTGATATGTTGTACCACATTATATGAGTTACCACTTGAGTGGTCTGTTGTATCACATTTTCTATCGTGACTCACATGTTTAGTGGTGTACTGTACCACATTGTCTATCATGACATATCTGTTTAGTGGTTTATTGTACCACATTTTCTATCATGACATATCTGTTAAGTGGTTGGTTGTACCATATTTTTTATCATGATGTACCTCTTTAGAGCTGGGTTGTACCACATTTTCTATCATGATGTACCTGTTTAGTGGACTGTTGTACCACATTTTCTATCATGACATACCTATAGTACCACATTTTCTATCATGATATACCTGTTTAGTGGACTGTTGTACCACATTTTCTATCATGACGTACCTATAGTACCACATTTTCTATCATGATGTACCTGTTTAGTGGACTGTTGTACCACATTTTCTATCATGACGTACCTGTTTAGTGGACTGTTGTACCACATTTTCTATCATGATATACCTGTTTAGTGGACTGTTGTATCACATTTTCTATCATGACGTACCTGTTTAGTAGTCTGTTGTACTGCTAGCTTGACTGTTTGTGGGATACTCTGGCACATTTCCTTCAACTTGAGATAGTCCTGCACCAGTTCAGCCACAGTGGGCTGTATCACAGAAAGCTTCATCATTAGTCTGTCAAATTTCCTTCGACTTTTCATCAGTTTTTCTTCACTTTCTCGTTTTGCACTTTCCAGAGCCACTACTTTTGTCTTTTTCAGTTCCTGTAGTTCCTTCTCCAGTCCTTCCTGTGCTTTACTGGCTCGCTCTTCATACGATTTCAACTGGAACACAACAAAAGAGTTTTGCAGTTTTTCAATACAAACACAACACGTGCTGCACGCTGTGTGTGGGCACAATTCTTCCAGTGCCAAAAATACAGTCCATGTTTTTATCATATTAAAATCAACATGAAAGGCCCACAAAACTTTAAAACAAGTACATTTTTGACTACATAGAATAGAATAGGAATAGAATAGAAAATAAAATGATGATGATGATGATGATGATGATGATGATGATGATGATGATGATGATGATGATGATGATGATGATGATGATGATGATGATGATGATGATGATGATGATGATGATGATAATAATAATTTTTTTTTCAAAAAAAGTGAATAAAAAAAAACATGAATTAGCCCGGGTGTTTTGGTACTTGAACTTCTTGAACAAAAGCTCATTTAAAAAGACACACGAAAATACAATTTCTGCGACAATGGTGGGTAAACATACACTAACACTGTGACTGACCTGTTTCTCTAGTGCCACAGAGTTGGCCTGTGCTGTGTGCAGCTGGGCCTTGCTCTCCTGGAACTGTTTCTCCAGGGAGGCTACCTTTTCCTGTAGCTGAGTTTTCTCCACAGTTACCTCATCTAGGTTCTTCTGTATGTGGTCTGAAGTCACCTCCACCCGCTCCACTTTGGTGACAACCTGTAAATATTTGAAAAAAATGAGGTGAAGGTACAGTCTAGTAGGGTTTAACCCTTTAATGTCTCAATCATTCACAAGAGCCCAGGGGTTAAAGATAATCTGCTTTTCTTATTAGGAAACTTTTCAAATGAAAGTTACTGTGATTCCTTTCATGTAAGCTTGCCCCAGGTCAACAGCTGAGACTTCCAACCCATGTGAAGGAAAGATGTTGACTCAGTATTGTTCTAACCTGAAAAGGTTTCCCATCCTGCAGTAAAATGCATGCAAGTTTTAACCCTCTCTCACCAGTCTGCTGTAAAGTGATCCAAGTCTATACATTTGTATGATTTATTTTCGTTTTGCTGAATTGTATGTTTTGAAAGATAGTGGAAAGATAATAAAGAGCAAACAGTACTTTTATTATAGACTTGTCTTCCAACACACATGCAAACAGCTTTCAACAAAATACATCAGTGAAGTACTTATTCCTATATTTTCCATTAATCCTGTCCTTCTTAAACTGACCAAAACTGCCTGGTGGTCCAATGTTGTCTGCTTCAGTGTTTTCAACTAATTTCAACAGTAATGAAAAACAGTTCGACTGCGAATAGTAGATGGAGCCTGCTGTATGTGGCCACTTTTTCTTGGCAGAAGGGCTGGCCACATACAGCAGGTACCACGGTACAATCATTTGAGCTAATGAAATGTTATTCAAGTAAAATTTGAGTATGATGACTGACTTTTCTTATAAATATTTCTTATTTCCTTTCCAAAATGTTGTCTGTGGTTGCCATGGCAACCACATGCCAAAGTCCAATCCCAATATCAACATACGTTTCCATGAGTGAGTCTCCAATATGTCAACCCACCCATGACAATGTTCACTTCCAGGATCTGGACACACAGGATGGTGAACAAAAGATATATCTTTTAACTCAAACTGACTGGCACAATTGTATCACTGTTCAAGAACTCAATTGTTCAGAAGAAAAAAATACTGTAATGTTTAACTGGTGTCAAACATACCAGTGATATCTAATTTCACTATTTTAGGAAAATGAGCATCCTTTACATTTTTTTAAAGGTATTTTACAATTTATTTCAGGTATCCAATAATGCAGAGGTTCCCACATCTAATGTAGTATCAATTTCTGTGAACTCGTTAAGCTGCAATCAATTTTAACCATCTGCAGCTTAAACATTACCAATTAACTAACTGTATGTACTTAAACACTTTTTGTTGGGGGGGGGGGGGGCAAGTATCTTGCATACTGTAAAATTACTGGCATGTAACTTTAGTGTTTTAATTTTATCTTTACTGTTTCACTGATGGCGCAAAACTGTTAAAATAAACGTAATGGTTGTGACAACCTAAAGACCCCCTCAGTCAGGGCAAAACTGTGATGACCCTTAGGTGATCTTAAAAATAGGTCAAGGTCAATGAATGTCAAACTGAGCCAAGTTTCCACTGAGATGCTTCTACATTACAAGTTTCATGACAGTAGCTCAACATGTTCAAAAGTTATTGTGTCTACAAGGATAATGGATGGAGGCATGCCCACCCCGCACAGACATGACAAGGACAATATATGTACCCCATCAGTCAAAAAGGCCAAGGGGTTAAAGCTATAATGAAATAGTATTCTATCATACATTTGCAGGAACTAAAAGAAAGGCCAAGGGGTTAAAGCTATAATGAAATAGTATTCTAACATACATTTGCAGGAACTAAGTCCAAAATGCTGCAATTAAAACTTAAGTGCCTTAATTGCAAAAATCAGGAAAATTTGCACAGAAGAAAATAAGTACATTTAAAGTGGTCTATGACTAAAAGTGAGATGTTACAGGTGTAACCATAGAGAATAATGAGGGGAGGGTGTTACAGGTGTAACCATAGAGAATAATGAGGGGAGGGCGCAAGTATCTGCTGGCAAATTCTATGTTAACTCTTTCAGTACCAATCATGACTAAAGTTGATCTACTTAAGTCAAACCAGTCTGAATTGTCATTAGGATCCCAGATTCGTATTCCTCATAAAAAGATCTTTCCTTCAAGTACCAGTATGCCTACAGTACCAGTATGCCTATAGTACCAGTATGCCTATAGTACCAGTATGCCTACAGTACCAGTATGCCTAGAGTTCAAGAGAGAAAAGCTGTTGACTCAGTCCAAAATTTGGTACTGAAAGAGTTAAGTGCACAGCACTGAGGTAGAAGAAATTTAAGATTCCTACAATAGAAAAAAGTGATAAAGCACTTTGTGTTCCCTTTTGGCATTTTTTCCATTAAAATTTCCATCAAAACAAACAGGGATTTTTGAAAAAATGAGGAGTTCCAGTTCAGCCTGTCTCTATGCTTTGGCTGTGAGGCCTATCAGGATCTATACAATAAGACATAAGTGACACACTTGTCATTTACGGTGAGTTGGTCATGACAGACCACCCTCTCATCAAAACCACTTTTCAGTAAACACAAATCTGTTGTTTTTTTATGATCAAAGTTACCTGACATTAAAAACATGCAAATACTTTGGTCTTAACAGAGAGCTTGTCTTTTTTTTTTTTTCTCCATAGGGTAGAAACAAAACCAAATTATCTTCTCGTGGGATGCAAATGGTTAACTCCTCTTTCACCTGAACAGTACACAGCAAAATCAGGGCAACCATTATACTTACCGTAAAAAAACGGGTGCCTACATCATGACAAAACCTCCCCTGTGTAACCAGAGCCCGTATTTGGCATCCAAAATGTACCAGTCCATCAAACAAACCTGTCTAAATTATGGGGCTGGGTCAAAGGTTATGACCCCTGGTACACTGTAACAATAGCAGCACAAGATCTCTATGCAGCTGAGTTATTATTTCAATTTAATGTGTCACCAAACTTTAAAAGTAACTCATTGTGTCATTTTCCTACATGATGAGAGAGAAAATAATGTGATTGTTTAAGAGTAGCGCTGTGCTTCATAAAATGATGAAACTTTCAGCATATCTGTTTGTGCTCTGCTTTGAGCAAAACTCATTTGACTGGAGTGGATTTTTGTCATCTTGCATACCAGAACTTTTTACACTCAATATACACCTGCTCAGATGGCGAGAGTGACGGTGTGGCTTTTACATTATCCGGACAGTCATATTCCTCCTGCCATATTGCAGTATCTAGAGCATGACTTGGTTGTCAAGCAATGTCAAAACCACTAGCTTTAGACTAGGAAGCTGGAGCATGACTTAGAATTCATGTAACCGTATTCATCTTAGTAAGCACACAGTGTGCAATGAAACAATTTCATCCACAAAAGCTGAAAAAAAATGTAGATTCTAAGTGTAACAATAAATTCTACCACTTGCTTGAAAACTATGGGATATTTTGGGGGTCCTTTCTTTTGAAAAAATGTGGGTGGGTGTATGCCTATTAGGGAGTGTGTGCTTATTAAGATGAATACGGTTCTGCCAAAACCACTAACTTCATAGACAAAAAAAGGAAGCTGGGGATAACTTAGTTGGCGATGCCGAAACTACTGACTTAAGATTAGGAAGCTGGAGCATGACTTAGTTGTTGGGTAATGCCAAAACCAGTAACACTATAGACAAAGAAGCTGGAGTACATGTGTAACTTATTTGTCAGGCAACATAATGTCAACCCCAAAACCATTGACTTAAGTCATCAAGTACATGTAATGCAGAACCCACTAAGTTAATTCAGACTAAGAAGCTGGGGCATGACTAAGTTGTTAGGCAATATGAAAACTGATAATTTCAAGACAAGTGCCTATCAAGCTGGTTCTACAGTCAAATCAAAGAGCCAATTCTATGTGAAGGCTATCTTGCATAAGTACCAGAACAATGCCATATGGAATGAGCAATGCACTCAAAGACAAACTCACAAAACGCAAACTGTTACATCACCTCAACATTATTTTTTTCTTTTATAACTGGACTAGTACCGGTCTATAACATCAGACATCATCACATGCACTGAATTTCCAACAGCATTTCTGACTCAACGTGATGAAAGGGGACTTGGCATAGCTATGTGCTGTTATTAACCCTTTCTAGAATGAAATGATACCCACATAGCCCTGGCAGACAATAGCATCAGAGGAATTTCGACAACATGCCTTGGGCTTGAATATATTTCTCTGTGCGTCAAACTGCGACAATTACGGCAGCACAGGAGCAAGTGAATGCGTCATTTGGCAGTGCACACTCTCTGACCACAAGTGTGGTAGGGTACAGGGCGATGTGGTCACAGATAACTTTTTGACCCTGGGCTATGCTGCCAGATTCATTGCAAAGAAAGAAAAAAAAAAAAAGAACAAAGCTACAGCTAGGTGTGTCTAGGTGTGTCTAGGTGTGGGTACCATTCCCGCAGCTTGAAGGTTATGTAATTGAATGGGATTGAAAGTTTTTTTTTTTTTTTTTTTTGTTTGTTTGTTTTTCATTGAACCAAGCACCCTGCACCGTGGTCCCCGTCTTGAGCAACCATGGCACTGAAAGAGCACCTGCTTTTAACACCCACCTTTACAGGATAATTTGCTCAGTACTTTCAATATTATTTATACGTCCTCTTAAAAGCCCACAATTTGGTCATCTTCTGGGGGTGGTCTTTCAAGACAGGTTTCACTATATCACAAAGGTACTGGGCACCTGCTGCCAATGCCATCTACAAGATAAATCCCTGTCATTCTAATTGTGAGCTTCCATTTAAGAAAAATATACACAATATCTGAGAATGTACATGCAGTCCTGCTTTTGGCAGATGGATGTGTGCTTTGATTTCAGTACATGTTTTATCACATTCCCAGCTTGTATCATTACAAGCTGTGTCAGATCCATGTCACTTTAATGGCACTTTCGGTTGGCCACGCAAAAATTGTCATAATTTTTTTATCCAACAACAGCGAAAAAGTTTCCTTGTTATTCTTTGCAATCAATGTACCATAACATAAATGTTATCACTAGAAAGCAGAGGGAAAAAAACCCACAAAAGATGACACATGATTGTATTGGGGAGTATTGATGAGTACTTTTACTTGTTTTCAGACTAAGATTTGTTCTTTCTATGTAAAAAAACTAATATACTTTCTGCTGATGCAAGAAAAAATATATGGGTAAATGATCACAATGACCTTTGACTTTCTATGTGACCCCTGACCCTATAATAACCTGCACATCAAGCTCATAGAGATCCAATGGCAAAAATTATGTATGTCACTAGCAGTTGATGTTTCTGCTGTCAGTATGAGCTCAGTAAAACAGTTCACACAGGCTCTGTAGACCAGCCACACACAACACACGTATAACTGGTTATTTATCTGATTATTGGGGACACACAAACTAAAGTATAAGAATAAGAAGTGGAGACACACACTTTTGTGTATAAACCGGGAACATCATATTTTTCCCTGACAAACACAGGACACAGAAAGGGGTTCTATCTGTCACAAAAGGGGGCAAACTTCATTATTGAAGTGGGGTCATTTTAACATGATTTTTAAATAACAGATGTGTGTGAGTGGTAATCATTTGCTATGCAGTAGCACCAGTCGGGGAGTCCCCAGTCACTGAAAGTCCCAAGTGTGTCTGAAAACATCATAAATTTGTCCCCAGTTGTTGTTGTTTACAATGCACCCACCAACACATACATACATATAATATTATTTCAACAGCAATTTAGACAGAGAAAAGAGCTGGACATTCCTGCAAATGAAACAAGGACAACCAGAAGGTACACAGCTGTCATATACGCTCGTACAGATAGGCCTAAGTTGCTCATTAACTCATTCCATACCAGTCCGATTTTTCCGTACATTTACCTAGATTTTAGACGACAATTGCATATTTAAATTCTTCATGAAAAGAGCTTTTGTTCAAGTACCAACATGCCTATAGTCTTAAGTCAGTGGTTCTGGCACTGCCTGGCAAGTCATGCTGCAGCTGCTGCATGGGCAGGTGCAGCATGACTTGCCAGGCAGTGTCAGAACCATTGACCAAGGCCTGTGACCATAGTATGGAATGAGTTAAAAGTTTAATCTGACTTTGTGAGCTCCCAAGAAAAAATTAAAGAAGGATATGGTCAAAGAAGAATTGTTCAACTTCAATATTTAACTGTTCAACTTCAATATTTAACTGTCATTTAAGTGGAGTTTGCAGACATCAACCACTGTCATCATCTGGAACATGCTTGAGAACAAAGACACACTGGTTCCACCTTTGACTGAAGTGTATCCAACTTCTTGAAGCAACTTTATCGTCCACTGACCCCAATGGCAAGAAGGTTTTTTTCTTCTTTTTTTTTTTTTTAAATGGCCTTTTGTTGAGCTTCAATCTTCCATTAAAAAATGCTATTTCATATCTATATTACATTGAACTATTCAGTCCTTATTAAGCCCTATCCATGAAATGACCATGGCTGGTCTCAATGGAGATAGTCTTCTGTACTTCATATTGGTATCATGTGGGGTTTAATCATTCAGCCAACTTTGAGAAGTACCTTGCCCATCTAGTCTTACAATAGTGTGCTATAAAAAGTTATTATATAAGATATAACAAGACAGAAAGGTGGTGGAGTAAGAACTTGCATGCACAACAGTCCATATAAGACTGCCAAGCAGGCAAAAACAGAGTACATACATGTGTGTATGGTAAACCACCACAGAACACAATACTTCCTCCCCTTTTGCTCATGATAGAGACATTATCAAAGTGAAGAATTTTTTTCCTCATGTTCATTGCAGACAGCCTTTGATGTAGCACCCCCCAATAGATCACTACAGTTCCACCACAGTATAATAGGTTACACACTCTATTGCCCTGTCATCCCGACCCTCACCCCCCTGACCTGCCAGTGGGGTCAGGTTTATTACACTCCCCAGGTCTGCACAGTGAATACATCAAACGTACTCCATGGGACAAAGCAGACATGTAGTTATGTGTCTGATGTGATGGGCTTGTCTATAACGCAGCATTCATGGCAGTGTGACAGTCCAGTCTGACTCTCCTTATTTTTTCAGTAATGTGGAGGATTCTATGTTTATTGCCACCAGGGGGCTTTGACATTTGCACATGTCCCCGCCCCCGATATGGGGATTTTCAAAAAATGAAGCAAATATGTTCTATCGTGTGAGGGCTAGTTCCAATACATGGTTAATTCTGTGTAGTCAGCTTGTGCGATTCACAAATCACACTTTTTTTTTTCCTTTTGATGCAAAATGTTTTGCAAATAAATGCAAAATATCATGCATTTTGTTTGATTAGCCTGGGTGCCTTGTTTATCAGGTCATGTGATGGGGCCTTTCAAATATCCAACATCATTCTTTCAAATTTAACTCCAATATTTTTGTGATGAGTTGGGCTAACTTGTGGGTGGTGCTGCACTAACGAGCAAAAGTTTAAGGATGGACGGACAGACATGTGGTGACCTGTCACCACAGGTAAATTTTACATGAGCAGTTGCATAAGCTTTGCAACCTTTGGTCAGCAGAGCTAAAAAGTGATCTAAATTATGAGGTTCCACTGAGCCTGTAGCTTTTCTTCAAAATAATCTGTCATAATAATTGACCTTTTCATATGAACATTTCACAGATCATGGAGGTACTAAAAAAAACGAGGAGCATAAACGAAGAGACAAACAACACCATCCCTTTCACACAATCCTGATGGAATCACTTGTTTCACCTTTGAGGCCATCATCAAAGTTTGGCTGATTTGTTGAGTACACAACTATAGAATGTCACTTCAAAGACAGAGTGGCTGCCAGAGGCATATTACGGAGAACAACTGCACTGCCAGCCAGCACACCTATGTGTCTCCACATTATATGTCCTTCTAACCCTGTCCCTTGTCCATTTACACACTTCCCTGGTCTTTCACCACAGGCTATGTACCAAATTACAACTCTTTCAGTCACTGTGAACGAACAAAGACTACTTTTACATTTCTGTTCAAAACACTGTCAAAAAAATCAGTACTTTTAAAAGTGCTCCCTCAAATCTGTCCTTGGTTTATGTTAAATAATTTCAATTGTCCAATTGGAAGTCTTAGCTAAACTTGCCTAATAAGCTGTAATCAGCTGACATGATTGGTGAATGTCTGTAGGGACTTCTAATACATGTATATGTATGTCTGCATTAACATTAATACAGTCTGATAATTTAAGAGGTACATGATTTCATATACAGTGGTACCTGCTGTATGTGGCCATGGACCCCTTCTGCCAAGAAAAAGTGGCCACATACAACAGGTGACCTGTCACCACAGGTAAACTTTACAAAGAAATTGACTCCTAGGTCTGAGCCTAGTGACCACAAAAAGCAATACAGCTGCTCACGGCAGTGGTTGCATACAGCAGGTACCACTGTACTTATCTGTAATCATGATAATTAATTCTAACAGTACACACAATGATAATGTGTGTTTCAACTTCCACAATGTTGATTTTCAAACCATTTCAAATTAATTTGCCTCTTTAGGATCATTGGCTTCATCAGGATGTTTTGTATATGAGCTAAGGATAAGGTGTACAATCAAAATGTGAGAGTGTAAAACAGAACAAAAATGAAATCCCTAACTTTGACCGGGATACAATTTCACTCTTAACTTGCCAATCAAAACAAATTTCAGTCTCGTCATACAAGTAGTATTCTTTGCCACATCTGACAACAAAAGTTAAAACCCAGAACTTGTTGGTGCTGAATTCATATCTGAACAAAAAACAAATGCAACAAAAAGTAAGGAGTGAAATGTTATCACTTAAGCCTCTTCATGTCTGCATGGGAAGAGGACTAGAAGATGGAATACCTACATGTACATCAGGTTCACAGCTTCAGTAATACAATTAAAAGGTAACTCTTTAAACTTAACTTTCGCTAATACCAATGCTACTACTCACACGGATCTAAACAAATTCCAAACAGCTCACAGATTTGTTACGAAATGCGGAGATCAAAGCAGGTTCTGATTTGTATTATGTATGACCAAGATGATGACATCCATCTTGAAAGTGTTCACAAAACATTGGCCAATGTAAACATTCTACACCCACTTGTCTGTCAGATGTCTCACTCATAAACAATCTGTAGGTTGACCAATAATACATCTCGTGTGCATTCATACAGAATGGACTGGGGCAGCTGGTCAACCCGTGGGATTTCTTCAGGCAAGCCGGCAACAGCCAAATTTGATCAACGGCACATCTAACAGTTTATTTCTGTTGCCAAATTGAGGACATTGGTTGACCTTTGTGGCCAGTGAAGGTGATTCTAAGTTTCTATGGTAGTGCAGTAGCATAAGTCTTCTATTTATGACTGCCCCCCCCCCCTCCTGTGCCACCAAAAAGTGGTCTTACATTGCAGGTTATCTTAACATTAAAATATATGAATTTATCAGCGAAATAGCCCCGATTGTCAGAGACTGTCAGATTGTCACCACTCATAACAGGTGGTTTCAGGTATGACTGAGCCTATTATCATGATTATCTAGGACCACCCCAATTAAAAAACACTGTGGAATGCTGTGTAATATCTTACAGTGTGTCTCCCTCACAACTTTATTCAAAATACATTAGTCAGTTTTTTCTTACTTAATTTTTATTATTTACTCTTTTTTTTTCCATCAAAACTAAAGCCAAAGAACCAATGACTAAGCTCTGGCTCAAATGTTCAGGGGTGAAATGGGGTCAGGCATACAGAAGGTGAACAATACTCTGGTTCGAGAGACCTGCCAAGACAGCCTGATAATTCAATCTGCCACCTGCACTAGATGAAAAATGTCCCATCACACAAAACCTACACTCTTGGCCATAATCATTTTCTACTTTACCCCTTGAGAGAATTAACAAGGAGCTTTTCATCTTGTAATAAACATAATGAAATCTTCCTTGACATGGGTTCCAAACGCAGGTACATGTACTTGTCATGAGTAAAATTATTCCTTTCAAAGCTTAATATTGATTTATTACACACATGCAGTGAATTTTATCATTAAATGTTCACTTTGCCAAAGACACCTGTCAAAGACCCTTTGTGATAATAAAGTGATCACACCAGCTTTTGGCAATTCTGCGATCCTATTTTTCATAAAATTCATTATCTTTGAAAATCCTACATAGTTTGACAAAGAGTGCCTTTTTTTCAGGACAAACTGGAAAATACAGTATCAATAACATGTACACACCTGGATAGGACCTATCTGGGGTTGTATTAACCAATCAGAACATGGTGAAAATATCCAGCGTGTCATAAAGATAGACCAAAAATACTTTGAAAAGTGCACGCAAAACTGGGCAAAGGAAACAGTGATTATGATTTTCTTTTTTCTTTTTTCTTTTTTTTTTTTTTGGTGCAACAAAATATTAAGTTTTACATGTACAGACTTGAGTATTTGGCTGCACAATTTGCATTTTTAGACTGCAGAGGGTTCAACCACAGAATATTGCAGACAACTCAATGTCAAATAAACACTGATCTGTTTATGGTGGACTGGCAATTTAGAGGATATTTGCCACTTTTTTTTGACAAAACAAAGAAAAGTTTTGGTGTTCCAAAATAAATGAATGTTTGCTACCCGAAATTGATTGTCACCATATTTACAAGGTAAAAGATAACTGTAGAGTACAGTTAACACCTCAGTTTTTCACACTTTTGGCAACAAGAGATCACCAGCGACATAATCGCGCATATATCAGTCCCTGCCCACATCCCCACTCCCACCCCCACCCCCACCCACCATTAAAATGCAATAAACTCCTAATTTGTCACCAGGAGCGGCATTATCCCGTTATCCTTTAAGACACACACTCATCAGTACAGTGGTCCCCCTCTTATAAGGCCCCCCTGAAGAGAGGCCACCCCCTCTACAAAGGCCACTTCTCCATGTAACAAGTATGGCAGCTTCATTGAATTTTACCCCTCAAAATAGGCCACCCTCTTATAAGGCCACTTTTCTAGTGCCTTTGGGGTGGCCTTATAAGAGGGGGACCACTGTATATGTGTATGTACTTGCTGACTTTGATCATACTTGTCTACATGATTTAATCTACTAGTAGCTGTTTACTGTGATCATAATTTGGTCATCCCTCACTGAGTCCTATAGAACAATGGCAAATCAGACAGCAATTAGTGACAATACTTCATTATTTCTTAGATCGGCAGTACTGTATGTACATGTATTACTAATTGTTTCCTTACTATTTGTATTGACATGAGGTAAGTATGTACCAAGTAATATATTTTGCATACATGATTACAGCACAACAGCCTGACAGTCACAGTACAGTCAAACCTCCTGATACCGAACAACCTTGGGGCCAGAAAAAAGTGTTCAGTACAGTTAGCTGTTTGGTATAGGGAGGTTTGCTTACTTTGGAAGTGCAAATTTGGGACGAGATGTGGTGTTTAACATAGAGAGATGTTCGGCACACGGAGATGTTCGGCACACGGAGGTGTTCCGTTAGAGAGGTGCTACTGTAGTCACTTTGCAATCCATTCACATACATATTCACATATGGTCATATGCATATTGTTCTGAATATCAAAGGTGTAAAGGTGAAAGTTTGCACATTTAGGAATTATATGGGTTTATCAAGTCTAACTTGAAAAGGACAATTCTCACTGCTATGTGCCAGTGTCAGTCTCTGCTGTAGTGCGTGCAGAACAGCAGGTTGACAAAATCCAACATAATACATATACCTTACAAACAAACATAACATCATCTACAAGCTCACATATTAGGAAATTAGGGGTCAGCTGCAAATCACTCTCCAAAAATAATTCAGGCAAGCTATGAGGAAAGCTACTTGTATAATGCTTTTGTTTTTATAGCTACATATGGAGATTGAAAAATAGCTCAAATCCAAATCAGTGGGATGTGACCATTTGAACAAACTTGGGAGAAACCCACCTCAGGTAAATCCCCATCAAGTTTGAAATGGAGGATGCATGAACAAAAAACAACCAAAAACTGTTTATGCCAGTGAGGGTGGGTAATCACTCTACTCCCCTTAAAAATGGACTGCATCTGACATGTACCTATGATCTTTATTTTTGTGCACAGTGAAACCAGTGTCTTGAGAGACTACTCCAATCAGAGACTATCTTCCAAGGACCCCCTTCACAGGACACACTGTACTTTAGCTTACAACTGTTCAGAAATGTATCGTATAGTTAAGTGAAGGCGGACTTCACCTCCATACCCTCTATCTGTGACATCTTGTGTTGTTCCGCTAATGCTCGTGTGGCACCACCACTCTGTCTTCATCTTGTGGCTTTCTTTCTTATAGTGACTTGTCTCTTAACCTGTGATACGTGACATCTCTTTAAATTTTTTCATGTGCAAGAGGGATTTATATAGGGCCTTGCCCTGTTTCCCAACTGTATCCTTACAGAAATAAAAATATTTTAAAGCAACTTTTCATCGTATTTATACTTCCTACAAAAGACCAAACTTAATCATCCCTAGGGACAGTCCTTCAAGACAGATTTCACTGTAATGGAGCATCCTCTGTGGTCTTACACGCCACCACCATGGTCTCTGTCACTGACAGCCTCACAGGTATCAACCTCAAAATGTTTTTAATTGGGTGATTTGGGTAAAAAGAAAAGCGCATAAAAACAAAGAAAATGGGCCATTTTCCCTCAAAATCACTTCATATTCACAATTTTTACAGTTTCCAAGCCAGAAAGCTCCCACCAAAATTGAACGAGTTGACAGGTATGCAACCCGTATCATTGCCTCCCCAACACACCAATAATGAGACTGGTCTGTTTGGCAGGCAATATTACAGTGGCCTTGGAGACAATAGGTAAAGGCAAGATTAGCTGGTTCATGTGGGTTCTCAGTAGAGGGCTCTGTAGGCAGGCAGGCTGGGTATGTGTATTTCTATTAGTTTCCATTGTAATTTGCACCTATGTAACCTTAAAACCACTCTACCTAGAAACACCAAATTTTGTGTGATAAATGGTTTTATATGGTTAAAATACTCAAGTAAATTTTGAAACTTTTGCTACAAAACTATTCAATGAATTGAATGTTACTTTAACATAGAATCTAATGGGAATACACACCTATAGCCCTCAAGAATGTTGTGTATTGGCTTGTATATTCAGCTGAATACACATACCATTGCTAATTGTGACCTCTCCTATTGTGTTTGTCAAAGTCTGGCTCGGACCATCACTAAGTGGTACCCTGTGGAAACAGTGTGTGGCTTTTTAATATTACTTATTTTCATATTTTGGTTAACTTTTTTTAGATCTGAGTAAATCTATCAACTATCAATTAACTCAATATTTGATTGCTCCAAAAACAAAACTGTGCTAAGCGTACCAGTGTGTAAACTAAGTTTTTGTAGTGGCAATGGGCAAATTGCCTTGGTACTTGTGAGGAAAAAACTGGCCAGTTTGTTAGCTTTAACAAATAACCACAATCAATCATTATGCTTTAAGGATCCTGCTCTATTGCCTCAGGCACAGCGTCTGCGACATTTGGACAGAAAATTGTTTTACCTGATCTGATGTTTTAATGAGCTACAGTTTCCACAGTTGATTAACAGACATCCAGATTTTTGGGGTGTCATGCTTTCGCAATGAACTGAAAAACTTTGCAATAGCTGTACATGTGTGATGATACATATAGATTCTGTTGACAGGAACTGTTACACATTAATTGTATAGCTGGCTATAATATGGAGCCAGTTACCTGCTAGCTCTCCTTTATTATGCTACCTTGATTTGTCATTCAGGTATAAAGTTCCTAAGCATATTGAGAAAACTTCTGATCGCAGTGTGTTTTATCTGAATATGGACCCTCCCAGAATTGCATTTTGCCTCCTTTTGTTGACCACCAACATTGATGAAACTAGATATCGTGAAGGTGCACTGCTTTCTGAAGATCCAAGTAAGGTCACAATGACCTTGAAATCTGATTAGTTCATATTTGCCTTACGAGTTGTTTTTGTGCCAAATTTGAGCAAAATCTGTAGTGTAGGAATTTTTGGGTGTCTGATATCACATGATATGTAAATAAAAATCAGAGATACATTCTAACAACCTACAAACCCAATGTTTCACTTATCCTCACTGAAGGCAAAAGATATTATGCATGAACCAAATCTCAAACCCATGGTGTCAGCCACACTGGAATGAAAGTGTTAAAACATACACTGGAGTTATGAGAATAGATTTGGTTCCTGGTACAACAGCATGACTGTGACATTATGTACTACATTCCTGTATGGGTGTCTATGTACACACAATAGATGCCACCCAATCGAGCAACATAGAGCTGACATACACTGTATTTCAACTCTTGCCCATTCGCAGCCTATATTTTCCAGCTTAGAAACTTTATTTCTCTCTTGATAAAAATAGCCGGGGAAGAATTTTAGAGTAAATGAAACCTTTATACATGTACATGTGGGTCTCTGGTTGTGCCAGTGTTTTGTCTTTATACACTCTCCGATTGCCTCCAAAGCAGACCAAGCTTTGCACTATCTCTATGACACCAGAGCCATGCCCAGGGGGCATGAATGTCTCGCCAGCATAATTCAAGCTACTCTGAAGGTTTTCTACAATGCTCATTCAAGCATGATGTAACCAATGAAGTGTGACAGTGATGGTACAAATCTGTAGTGACCATCATTATCAATCATTTACCCAAGTACGAAAGCCTTACCCAGTGTATTTAGTGAAATAATGCCCACTCAGAAGTTTTTTGTTGACCGACGGAAAGTGAGTGCTTAGTCTCAACAACAGCTTGCGCTGGCTAGACAACAAGAAGATGGTCTGCTCAGCAGGCAAACTGCCCAATTGCAATGTACCATTTTTTTGTATGTTACTTAACAGAGCTATGATCATGGAATGGGCCGGTATATGTACATGGCACTTCAATAGTTAAGACAACAGGTTTAGACATACGGCAATTAAGCTGTCTTTCCAGCTTATCTTTTCGAGACAGGATATTCTGCACATGCCTTTGCCTAAACACCATGCAACCATCAAAAAAGTCAGTAAATTCATCCCTGCTTTACCAGGAGTGGGACATGTGTGACTCATACGCCACGTAAACGCACACTGCATAAAGCACGTAGAAGTGGGCAACTTGTTCTACTAATGGCAGTTGTTTTCACTATTCCCTGGCTTTAACTCATTCCATCCCAGTCCCTGATTTTTCCGTATATTTACAAAGATTTAAGATGACAATTACATATCTAAATTCTTCATGAAAAGAGCTTTCATTCAAGTACCAGCATGCATATAGTCTCGAGTCAGTGGTTCTGGCACTGCCTGGCAAGTCATGCTGCAGCTGCCCTTGCTAGGCAGTGCCAGAACCACTGACCAAGGCCTGTGACCTTATTATGGACTAAGTTAAAATGCACATTCTTTGTAATCATCAAAGTTGCACAATAAAGATCATGAAAGCCAGAGCCCCCTTGTCAATACCAGGAGAAGGCATCTAGATGAAAGCCCCTTTCACATGGCTCTGTCATTTGAAAGTGACAGGTGTTGAAACTGAATATGTTCCTGTGTGTGTAGGCCTAGCTGTGTCTGTATGTAGGTGGGCAGTCCCTATACAGCTATCAATAGCTCTCCTACCGACTGGCTCATGGCAAAGTCTGCTTTTTGTCTTTGTGCACATTTGCTGCTTATGCATCCTTTCCCTGCCTCACACTGGCCTGAACCGGCTAGTGGATACATGTCATCTACTTCCAACGTTTTTACTGACTGAAACCGCTATAAAAAATTTGAGAACATTTGGTGAGACCTATCAAGATGACATGCCTCACATCAATAGCTTTCTTTGACAGGAGTTGGGTGCTTTTCACCCAATTAACCCATGCCAGGGAAAGCCCTTGACTCTGTCTTAATTAGAGGGGGAAAGGGTTAATGTTTATGCCACAGACAGTAGGTGACAAGCTCTTGTTTCCAACATGCATGTTTCACACTTTGGCAGTATGACTTAATTTGAATTTCTTGAAAATTTACATTTTTTTATCTTTTTATTTTTTCAATCATGAAGTTCATTTTATATGACAGATAAACAAAGATTTTTAATCATGTACATTTCATATTCGTTTTAATTCATTTCATTCACTGTGTTTTTGCAGGGGAGATGTTCAATTGGAGGAAGGTCTTTTTTATTGGTGCTACAAGCATCCCCTCACCCAACACACAGCACCTATTAACTTTGACCTACCTCTGGAGGCCTTGCCTGCAAGGCAGTGATCTGTGTGCGGAGCTCCCGGTTCACCCGTTCTGCTGCCTGGTTCTCGGTGGTCAGCTGTTTGATTTTTTCCTTCAGCCTGGCCTCTGTCTGCTCAGACTCAGCAATTCTTTCAGCCAGACTATTCTCCAATTCTGAAATCTGTGCTTTTAACTGTTCATTATCTTCTTCTAGTTTCTGTAAATATATAAAAGAGGTTACTGTAATTGAGATTTCCATGAGGACATTTTGAACAGAATGAGTATCTTAGAGCAGTGAATTTCAAACAGAAGGGTCAATTGGAAATACAGTTATTGTAATGTGACAAAGATTCTTTTCTTTTTTGTTTCTTAACTGAGGCATGATACAACTACTTCCACCCACATACACCATATTCCACCCAATAAGGGGCCCTGCTCTAATAAGGGCCCTCCTATCTCCTTACAATCTGAATGATCAAAATCAGACCAAAAAGTTTGCATCATTCTACATCAAATATTCAAAGTAGAGTCCTACTTTGAAAGCTTATTACACTCATTTTTTAGGCACCCCAGATGCTGATTGGGTGCAATATGGTAGTTTTGCACTAACATTTCAGAATAGCATATATATATATATATATATACTTTTTTTTTAATTGTGGGTGGTGAAATGGTGATTTCTGGTTGCCAGTACATCTGCGCCCAGAGGGCTCTCCAGGTGATATTTGCAACCAAGAATGGAACTCACTGCCCTGTCACAGTGGCTAGTTCTAAAATAACAACTTGCATCATTATTATCAACGGGAATCATATTTGTTGAAATTCCACAGCAAAAAAAATGGGAATTTGATCATAAAAGTAAAACCACAATCCATGTTGTCACCATCAAATTTCATGTCATTGTGAAATATATATATATATATATTTCAGTATGTTAAGTAATAGTTTCAAGGAAGTAATAGCTGTAATGTGGAGCATTAAACCAACCCAGACCAGGTCAACACTTATGATTTTTTCTTTGTTATTGAATTGGATTTTCTAGTAGAAAATATGCTCATATACACAGATGCACAGGCATTGTTAAGACTGAAGAACACATATCACGCATTCGGTAATTTTTTCTCTGCCTTAAAACCGCCGATTTCCATTTGAATGTGGCCTTTTCGTAGCATATTTGTCATAACAATGCAGCAAATTCCTATACAGTGTGCTCCCCACTGTGCCTGCTTTGTCAAAAGCACAGACTCAATAACACATGTATGTACTGGTCAGATTGTTTATGTATAGCACCTGGTCGACATACAAACTCCTACACACTCTTTGTATATCTTCTCCAACAAAAAATACCTGGGATCTTCTGAGGTTTTTGGGTTATTCCTAACACAGCATTAAAGAATGCTAGACTCTATACATGGTTGAAAGCCAACAATTTTTTTCTCAAAACAGAAAACACACCTTTTAAAATTTTCAGCCCTGATTAAAATATTTCTGCAAAAATTTTGCTTAAAACAGAATTCCTTTTTAAAACTGAACCCTTTCTCCCATGTTTATATAATTTTTTTTTTATTTGTATGCAATTTGACAAAGTATAAAGAGACAAGTGAAGAGGAACCACACCTTTCTACAATTCTGTATTTTTTTCCTCCAAAGTTTTATGTTACCGGTGACCTTTAATCTGCTAATCCTTGTGATGCCTTGCAAGACAGTCCTTCTTAAAGTCATCTCATTTTTTTTATACATAGGAAAAAATGATTTGAATCAGATTTGATACTGCTGACTGCCGAGGGCATCCATACAAACAGTAATGCCTGTGGTGATGGCAAATATAGATTCAATGGAATTTTATACCATGAAAAGCGGAGTGGCCCAAAATGGGGACGTTGTTGGCAGTTAACTCAGCCCTTTGCAGCCATATAGGTTGAAAAAAAAGAAAAGTCTATGCTGACGAAAAAAAGAGACTTTTACTGCATGATAAAATCAGGGTCCCTTCCAAAACACAACACATACGTTCTTTGGAGGGTTCGATAAAATTAGCAAAACCTTTGCGGACAGAAAATTCTCTGTCGACTAGTGCTAGAATGGGTACAGAAGACCTCAACAATAGTGCCAGTGTTTCTGCGGTTCAGTGCAGTAGAAACAAGGACACAAAGGTCATTTAAGTGATGGCACGGTCTATGTGCATCGTGGGGAATCCCAAAGTTTTTGTTACTGGATGCATGCACGATAAACAAATACACAGGTGTAAGCAGTCCGTCGTTGCAAATATTTCTACTTTTTGAACTACTTTTTCAGCTTCCATTGCAACTTTTCTGTTCAGTGTTGACCGTGGTGTGTCAGACTACTGTCAAACACCTGTTGGTTTGAGACCAAAGAACATGTTTCAAACTTGTTCAAAAACAGCTTTTTTATTCTGGATGAGCTGCAAATTTTAGAAGCACAACCTGACGTGTACAACACAACATATATGTATGTGTTGTGAATATGTTGTGTTTTTTGCTTTTTTTTTTTTTATGCTAGTCTGACCATATCTTGTATCTAAGATTCATGTCTATAAAGACTTCTTCACATACAATATTTCCTGTCTCAAACAAGCGCTGCTATGACTTGTGATGAGGAACCACCATCTTGAAAGACCACCCATGTCGTAAATTCCTCATACTGTAAATTGCTTTAATTTCGCTGAACTCTTATTTTCGCTTATTTCGCTGATGGCACAAAATCATGAAAATAAAAACACAGTGAAACAGTATTTTAACCTTGTTTGAATAGGAATTATGTCCAAAACAGTGAAATTAAAACTGCAGTGAAATGTCAAAAATACAAAAACCATGAAAATTTATACATGGAAAAATATAGCAATTTACAGTATATGACAGATCACCTGTTCTGACCACAGTTCAGTGATCCATATGGTTGGTCTTTGAAGACAAGTTTCACTGTACAGTACTGATTTTTGTACATGTAACTTATATAATGTACCACTGACAATGGATCGGCTAATACCCAAATATAGGTATATGATGCTACCATTCAATGTAAATCAGGCAGAATTACTGCACCCAATATTGATCGCTTGTAATCCTTAAATTTTGTCTGGATCAAGACACTCCTTATAGGTGTACATGTACATTATTGTTGACTGGCATAACTAAATTACTGCTTGACTGCACCCAATTTTTTCCACATTTTAAGTCTGATTACATTGGTATTTCAATTCATATACTCAGCAAAGGTGCATTGTATTGTATTACACCATTGTAATTATGATTTGACGTAACCATCAGTATATCAATTATAGTTCATTATATTAGATCACATACATGTAGCTAGAGATACACAAGCTGGTATTTATGTTTGGAATTGGTTATTAGCCTGCTTTGCACTCCTTCCATTTTATTTCAGATGGCTGTACGTATCCCATAATTCAGCAGTACCCCTGCCGTGAGCAGTAGAACAACGGCAAAAACAAGTCCCTCCTCTGAGAGGTCACCCCAATGAGAAGCTATCTGCATTTTTAACCTCATTTACGAAGTTCCAAATGTTATCTTTTCCATGTTACTTGATTTCTACTGGGAAACAACCTGTTACATGTGTCCACTTTAGGATCTAGCTGCCCCAGGGCTGCTTTTTTTTAAAGGTGGGATTGCTGTACACACCAAAGTCATGCTTTAATTGTTCAGTCATAGAATTTGAGACCGGTATAATGACCACCACGTGTCAGCAGATCAAAGAGACCATGCGTTTGTATCATGTATAAAATATTTTCATTATTTCAACTCTTCAGTGTGCTAAGTGCCCCAGGCAAAACCCACTTGTAGTTAAATATGATGATATTGGGGTGCCTTGCAGGCAAGTCATAAGATACTTGTAAGGCTTGGCACACGACAAGGTGTAGGCCTGGTATGTAAGTAACTGTATGCAGAAAAACTACTGGAATATAATGTCCACACATGTCAAGACTGGATCAAGCTGAAACCAGTTTTATTCCGAACTACATACCTTACAGACAACAGGGTACAGGGAAACCTGTTTTGAGAGGCCACTGTGATGAAAGACCACCTGCCTTTTCAGACCATGTTCACTATGTCCCTTTTGCTATCTTTCCCATGTTATAATACCTCTATTGAGAGACCACCTGCCTTATGTGACCACTTTTTGGCTTGCCTTAGGGGTGGTGTCTCAAAACAGCTTTCACTGTACACATGATATAGCTATGATGTTCATTGATGCTGGACCATTATAAATAATCGTCAACAGGTTGTTTTCATTAACAGCTGAGGTGCATAGGGTTCATGTAAGACACATATTCATATTTATTTATGTCCAATGCTCTAATACATTTATGAGTACAGCAAGGTATCATTATGCCAGGTTAAATATAACTCTAGCCTATCAAACTGAGATTAACCCTGAGCTATATATTGCCTCCCTACACATCAACACAGCATGCAGCCTCAGGCTGCAAGGATGAGCAAGATGACCAGGAGAACAGCCATATATGACAGGATGCTTGGTCCATTAAACTGTTGATGTTGACTGCTCCTTGTTTAAATATGCTCACATTATGGACTGTTTCCCTCAAAAATAACTGCATTAAATGACCTGAAAAAGCTTCAGATATCCATGAAAACCCACAAAAGGTAAAACAAATTTGACTGAATCAAGAGCGAGAGTGAAGCAATGAGGGGCAGAAAAGGATAAAAGGATGCAAGGGAGACAGACGGGGAATGGAGGGAGAGAGGAAGGGAAGGCAAGATGGAAGGAAGGAAAGGAAGGGAAGATAGGAAAAGGGGAAAGGGAAGAAGGAAATAAGGAGGGGTCCAAGAAAGGAAGGAACAAAGGAAGGGCAGATTGACAAGAGGGAGGGAGGTAGGGGGGAACAGAAGGAAGAGAAGAAATAAGGCAGGAGTAGAATGAAGATGGGAGAAAAGGAAGATGGGAGGGAGGGAGAGAGGGAGGAAGGAGGGAGAGATGGAGGAAGGAAGAAAGGAAGGAAGGGAGGGAGGGAGGGAGGAAGGAAGGGAGAAAGGAAGGAAGGAAGGAAGGAAGGAAGGGAGGAAGGAAGGAAGGAAGGGAGGGAGGGAGGGAGGGAGGAAGGAAGGAAGGAAGGAAGGACGGACGGACGGAAGGAAGGAAGGAAGGAAGGAAGGGAGGGAGGAAGGAAGGAAAGAAGGAAGGAAGGAAGGGAGGGAGGAAGGAAGGAAAGAAGGAAGGAAGGAAGGATTTCTTACCAGTTCCTGGCTGCTAACTTTGGTTCAGGACACAGAGCTGGTATAAAGCAAGCCGAGTCTCTTAAAGTCAGCATGAATGCTCTGAAGTGACACTTATGAACCAACATAAACTCGCTTGTCTGAATCAAGCTCCACACATCATGTATATTATGTATATGTACATGAATTTTGACCATATTCTTCCTTGAACCTCAGTTAATGTATATTGGATGAAGGCCGCCGAGTTTGTTTGTACAAAACCCTATCATGGTAGGGGGGTCAACTTGGTAGACAACCTCTGTATGCATGCAAACATAATATTCTGTGTAGCAGGCTCTTATACCCCATGTGCATGCAGTCCCTCTTTCACATCGGTCTCATCATACTGATGTACATTTTCCTTTTTAAAAAAAAACAAAAAAACACTGGATAACGTAATGTCATTCACGCTGCACCCAAACCAGCATCGGTGTCAAGGCAGCCAGGGGTACTGATACGTGATCACCATTTCCTATTCCATGTACATGTACTGTGTGAGTGTAGGCTGTGTGACCTGCGATTGGAGTTTTCAATTTTGTGTGACCTGTGATTGGAATTTTCAATTTTGTATGTCCTGTGAGGCTCCCTACAAATTCCATTTTGTGCAATGTGGGGTTGGGGTTTTCAATTTTGTGTGATGTATGTGCTGGGTTCCCCTGCCTCTCCCCCTCTCCGTAGGTATGTAGGGAATGGTAGCCTACGTACCATTTACATCCTGGACCATATTAACACAAAACTCCCTTTCAACAATTTTACTCAAAAAAACAAAAACAAAAAAAAAAACAAAAAAAAACCACACTTTCAGAATAAGGTCAAACCTGAGAAGAAAATTTATTTCTGGATTGACTTATGCTTTAAATTTATGAACTGACTTGGTTTATTTTGAACTGTATTTAATATCTTAGTCTCCACATTCCATCACTCCCTTTTCTTTTAAAATCACCATAAACATGTATGCAAGACTTATGGTGACTTCAATAACAGACACAAACAAGCAAAAAATGACACTATATAGTAAAAATTGGTAGACTTCACTGTACATGTATATGTATTTACAATGTATGCATGATATACGTACAGTGTAATTGCCTCATTGTGATCATAGAGGCCAACGAGAACTTGACTCAATCCACAAATAATATTCACATTATTATTTACCAGGTTTCTTCACAGCTCACGTACTTAAGCATTCCAATGCACTTTATCACAATAAATTTGGGTCAATTTTAATCAACTCCTCCCAAATAGCACCAAAAAACTTCTTTTTCAAGAATGTCATTTAACCCTTTTGACATCATCTACATTGCAGAGAAGTTCCACAGACTGACTTTGCCATTCAGTAAAGTTATAGTCTGATGTTAACTTGACCCTGTTGGTGCAGGGTTTTTGACTGAGTCACCAGCTTTCCTCAGCAGCACACTGAATGCAATACAGTGAAACCTGTCTTAACCCTTTCCAGCTCCAGTTGCCCAAAAGTGGCCACACATATATATCGTCTGCCGTAACGATTTTATCTAAATTTTTAAATGCTAGAAAGCATTTTTGCTGAGATCTGTAAAAAGACCATTCATGATGGCAGATCCTAAGGCCAGCAGCTTTCCTTGGCACAGGTAGAGCACAATTAACTCATTCCATACCAGTCCCTGATATTTACGTATATTTACCAAGATTTAAGACGACAATTGCATATTTAAATTCTTCATGAAAAGAGCTTTTATTCAAGTACCAACATGCCTATAGTCTAAGTCAGTGGTTCTGGCACTGACCAAGGCCTGTGACCATAGTATGGAATGAGTTAACTCAACCCATGCCAAGGCAAGCTGTTGACTCAATCATATTCTGACCAGCAATGGGTTACTATACCACCCCTACAGGGTATGACTTAACATGTGGCCTCTCAACACAAGTGGTCCTTAACAGGAGGGATAAATAAGATCAAAAGTAATAAGCAAAGCAGGCTGAGAAGCTGGTCTTTCATGACAGGGATCACTGTCCTTCCAAAGGCATATGGACTTAACCTGTTACCCTGGGCCATACTTTCGCTTTCTGAACTATGCTGTCAGCATAACCTGTTACTTGAATGAAAGGTCTTTTTAAATGTGGAACAGGAATCTGAAATCACCATCATAACTCAGATGTGAAAAACTTTTCCTGTAATTAACGGCAGTCAGTGCATCTTGACTGGAGGCCAAACACACTGAGAAAAAAGTTAGTTGTTCACCCAGTTATTATACCACATGTAATGGTGGTTTTTGCACCGGCTTACATGTACATGTGATGCCCCAGCTGCCCTTGTTAACAGCATGACTTGACAGGCATTGCAACGACTGATGTTGTTATCTTGGTACAGGACTGGAAGCTTTTAACCCTTAAAGTGCCAATCAGGGCTATACAGTGGTCCCCCTCTCATAAGACCCCTCTCACTAGTGGCCACCCTTCTTAAAAGACCATCATTCTCATGCAGAAAGTGTGGAATTTCTATTATGTTCTCCCCCTCCAGAGAAGCCACCCCTCTCACAAAGCCACTTTTGGTCTGCATTTGGGGTGGCCCTATAAGAGGGGGACCACTGTAGTCATTTCCTCATTACCATTAAACTTGCGATGGTTATAAGATTCAAATTACTCATGAAGATACCTTTCATTCAAATAACAGTAAGCCTAGTCTAAAGGCAAAAAGTAGTCTTAGTCAACACCTTTTTCTCAGGACACTTTGGGTGCAATGCGCACAAACTGTCCTGAGGAAAGCTGTTGATTCCACCTTAAATCAACACTTTAAGGGTTAATCAGTAATTGACACACAATTTTCACTCCTTTCATCTACTTGTATACAATGACAAAACAATAACAAAGCCTGTTTATGGAATTAAAGCTGGGCATGATGAGAGTTTAAAAGCAAATTCATATCTTTCTGGTGGGATTGGGGTTAAAGTTTACACACTCACTGGAGTATAGAGTCTCTGAGGGCCGCCAGTTCAAGAAGATATTAAGCAGGCAACAAATCTATAAGATGCAATCAGTTCGCAAAGCATTTATATGTATGTTAAAATATCTATCATCAGACCATATGAATTTTCTGGTCTTTTTCACTTTTTCAAAAAGAAAAGAAAAAAAAAAAACGCAATTCCTTTCACATGTTGTTCTGGTTATATTGTGACAGCTTAACAAACCACTATATGACAGAGAAATTGTTTGGAAATTTTGAAGGTGTCACAGAGTGGAACAGTGACGTAGATCTAGCACCAATGCTGTCTGTCAATTGCATGGGGACATCTCTATTATGGGCGACACACAAACACGATCAAGTTGGCCCTTAATAAGTCGTAACATTCACACTCATTGTGGGAACACCATTTCAGTTACGCCAGCTTTACTTTCCATTCTCAGATAGACCATTAGTGGGATGTATTTGTGCTGTGATAGTGGAAGACAGTTCTCATCCACAAAACACGACAGAGAGAAATGAGATAGACACACTGTCTGGCACATATCATGCACATATAACCTTCTCCTCTCAAAAAATACCTGTCCGTTTTTCAGTGAATGGTACGGAATAGGACTTTGCTCTTAGAATATCAGACTTGATAGTGTTCAAATGGTACATGGGCTTACAGAATTAGGTTTGCTAAGTTTCTCTTTGTATTAAACCTGTGTCTTTCATTTTGTGTACTTTTCTTTTTAAATTTAAAGTTAAGGTTTCATCTAAATATAATGCTTACAGTGTGTTTCTACCCAGAAAAGGGCATTATATTCAGAAAATCCTACACCTAAACCATAACCAAAATGCATAGCTACTAGTATTAATTTCATACAAATAACATTTGCAGAATATGCAATTGACAGAGCTTACATACATCAGCCTGAATCACATGGTCATTCGTTTAAAAAAATATCACATTTATGAGACGCCTTTTCTTGTAATTTGTAAATCTGATTTAACTGTTTCAGTACCCCATTTTGGACAGAGTCAACAGCTTGCCTTGCCACACTGGGTGCATAGGACCCACAGCACCCTGAGGAAAGCTGTTGCCTTGGACTATTATATTCTTTCTATGTAGGGCCAATGATTTTCCGTTTAAAAAAAAGAGGGATTCCGCTTCATCAGCAAAAATTTTTCAAATTCTGTTTCACTGCTATATATTTATATATAATTCATATAAGAAAAATATCAAATCTGGTTTCAAGGATGATTAATGCACAATTCCACTTTGGTTTCAGAAAAAATGGAAAATCCTTGGCCCTATCTATGTAACTATAGGCATACAGGTGCTTGAATGAAAGGTCTTTTTACGAGGAACACAAATCTAGCACCCTTATCATAATTCAGAGCAGTTTGTTTCACGTATTTCGTCTTAAGTGGCAGTTGACACTGAAAGAGTCAAAACGGCTGAACTAGCGCCCAAAGACGTACAGGATCTCTGCGATGACACTATATGCACAACACCTCTTGTTACCAATGCCAGTCACTTTTTGCACTTTAAGCTTATATTATATAGTGTACATTCTTAGCTAACAACATGTAGATACTACTGACGTGACATGTTTATGGCGCCTGACTCAAAACACAGGTCAGGCAGTAGTATATGTAATCTACAACACTGATGTCTCCCTAATTGCTTGGGCAGTTTGCACAGCATTCAAAATCACGTGGAAAAACAACAAATAAACTGAACATGAAAGATGGAAAAAATTACCTAAACATTTCACACAGAAATTTAAGCAAAGACTACGACAAAAAAACACTTTTAAAATAACACCGAGTTACTTGCATCAAATTGTTTATTGTGTGGTAATTTTCTCTGCAAAAAGCACGCTGTAAAATGCAGAAAAACGTTCTGTTCAAAATGTATGAAGTCTGATACCTTAAATGCTATATTTCTGAACTCTTTAATTGCCAAATTTTGGACTGAGTCAACTGCTTTTCTTGGCGCGAATTGGGCGCAATGCGCCCAATGCACCCCAAGAAAAGGCGTTGACCTGGGATATTCTCTCTAGAACTCTAGGCATGCTGGTACTTGAATGAAAGGTCTTTTTACAAGGAATATGAATCTGGGATCCTAATAATAATTCAGACTAGATTGACTTGAGATGTGACTGGCACTGAAAGAGTTAACTGCTGCATTTCTTAAAACAATTCCAGGACCATGTGACTTGACACCTGCCCTGACTCCCCAAAACTGGCCATGTGCCAGTGGTGTTGGCCTCATACTGGTCACATACCACAATTTTATGTAGCATGCATCAGTGAAAAAGATTAACAGCATCCTAGCTGTACACAGATGTCATTAATTTAGTGTTTTAATTATCAGGCACTTATACATGATAATAAGACTCTGCTTGGTGTTTTCAGTGAACCAAGAATCCAAAATGAAATACTGACACCTGGAAAATGAAATGAAACGAAATGAAACGAAACGAAATGAAACGAAACAGAACGGAATGAAACGAAACAAAACAAAACGAAACGAAACGAAAAATAAAAATAAGTAAATAAATAAATAAATATAAATAAATAAACAAACAAATAAATAAATAAATAAACAAATAAATACATAAAAACAAACAAACAAATAAATAAATAAAATATAATTTAATAAAATGAAACAATCCGTGACCAAGCAGTTAATCATGTTGCAGATGTACCTTTATGAGTCACTGCCCCAATGACAAGGCAGGATTAATGGACAATAGAGCCCAACACCTACATGTCTGGCATAAATGCTGTGAGATTAACTCCTTTTCTGTTGGTGAGTGACACATAGGCCTAATCCTGTCTTGGAAACTTTAAATTGGAAAATATAGTTTCATAACAAAATTTGTTTATCATATGTATGAGATGCAGTACAGCATATTTTGAAGGCAACCCATGCATGGTACTGTGATGCTGGTCCACCACACAATGTGGTGGAAGATATTGTGAGTAGATTAAGTGACTGAGACACAAGTTCAAGTCAGAAAAGAGTTCAGATTGTGTATAGGCCTACTCTACCATGCTAGTCACAATGTAGAAGCATTCAGCTATGTTGATTATGAAATGAGACACTAAGTACTTACACATATAGCCACAGGTTATGTTGATTCTCTGTATGCAGTATACAAAGGATCTTCATTTGAACCCTAGTCGTGTAGTGCACAAGTTTTGACAGTTAGGGTGAGTTCTCCCAGAAAGTTAACGATGTACAAACATTGATGTGTTTTGCACCAGAACATCAAACTTTTTAACATTTACTGACAAAATTTGTCGACAAGATCTTTGAATACATGTTGTACCCTGATGTATTGTTCAGGGGTGAGCAATGGTGTCATACATTGATAAGCAAAAGTACAAATCTCTCCCTCCCCCTCACCTCTCTGTCTGTCTGTCTGTCTGTCTGTCTGTCTGTGTTCTTTCTCTAAATTGGCAGCTATGTTATATTACTGACTATGCCACGATTGAATGAATTTGACAAAGGCCCCTTTAATTTTGGGGGGCCAAAAAATAAACTGTTACCTTGGGCTTTTGTGATTATGTTTCAAATAATTTTGTTGGAATTGTGACAATAAACTTATACCTTCCCCATTCATAGTAATAATCTATGAGCTATAAATTCATACAATGGACTTTTTGAAACAGCTGGCAACTTAAGCATTCAATGGGTTTCAGCACATGTCCTGTCATGCACACTCAGTACACTGTACATGCTATTGCACTCTTCACCCTCATACAATAAGGAGCCAACACATAAACAAGAGCTCAAATTTGCAGACCTGAAGCCAACCTTCAACAAGATCAAGGTGAAAATAAATTTTACAATAAAAAACTATTTTAAAATTTACATAACTCTTGAATATGCTCAAAATGTTAGTTGGAAGGTGGGGAAAGTACAACTTGAAAAAATTCCATGAGAAATGTCTGTCAAAAGTCTCAACGTCCAAAAGAAATGAAAATGCAATCAGAAGTTGCTGCATGGATCCATGCCCCCCTCGCCTCATTTATAATGTTGGTCACTATAGGTCAAGGTCTGGGCTATAATTCTATAACCTTGCTAATCACAGGTCTCTTTTTGGAATGACTGGAGTCAATAAAAAAAAGGCTATCACCCTGACCCAGATACTTGGCCTAGTGACCTACTTTTGTTTCACGACACAGCTTTAGGTCAAGATGTATGTGTGTGAAGTTTCATTGAACTAAGTTCAATAGTAAAGGCATTATAGCCTGGACACAATTCTATAAAGATATGTCACTGTGACCCATATACTTGACCTAGTGACCTACTTTTGTTACATGACAAGTTTCATGTATCTAAAATGAAGGAAAAGTGAATTTTAGCCCAGACATGAATAGAGGGGAGACACATAGACAGAAAAAGCGATAACTACATGACCCTCCTCCGGTAGGAGAGGGGCATACTGGTATTTAAAAAAATGATAAAAATGGATCATGTACTTTTAAGCAGGCAATCGTCTTTGATCTCTATGGCTGCACATCACTTATGCAGCATGTATATATGTATGTTTTTGTGTGTGTGTGTGTGTGTGTATACATCACAAAGAATCCCATAGTAAGTTGGAAATTATGTATTTGCATAGCAGCTGCTAATTGCTAAAAAACCTAAATGCCAGATGCACTTGGAATGTGACATGCCTTGGAGTCCCAGCCTTACCATTTTATTACACAATAGGACATTGTCAACATAGAAAATAACATGCTGCATCAAGTGAAATGCAGTTTTTGATGCAAAGCAGGGACGAGCCTGGTTGACCTCAAGGCCTCCCACATGTACCTGCATGACCTGCTACATCTTCCCACTTGGATGGGGTGTATTCCATTAATGTTATGGGAAAAACAACAAAAGAAATAAGAAAGAGCCACACAGGGAGGGAGGGAGGGAGGGCGAGAGTGAAGAAAGAAAGAAAGAAAGAAAGAAAGAAAGAAAGAAAGAAAGAAAGAAAGAAAGAAAGAAAGAAAGAAAGAAAGAAAGAAAGAAAGAAAGAAAGAAAGAAAGAAAGAAAGAAAGAAAGAAAGAAAGAAAGAAAGAAAGAAAGAAAGAAAGAAATGTAAAGTTGAACCACAAAATTGACCTATCTCAGTCAGTTGACATCGATCCTCCATACAGTTTCCTTTGTTGTCAACATTTTTATTTCTTTTAAATATTTAAGTTAAATGGTATAGCTCAAACCCTGGGCTTTAAAATTGAAGATATTTCTGGTGTTCATATAACTCTGATAGAAGGGTGGCCCCCCTAAGCTGTTATCTCCTGTAAGGTTACTAATGAGCACCCAGCGAATAGAGGTACATGTACAGTGAGTTTTCTCTTGAACAGACACTCCAATGTGTGACCCAATTGTGGTCTATCAAGACAAGCAGCCATGCATTTCATCTGTAGAATACAGGAGGCCAAAAGAGTTTTCAGCTTGCTTCAAACTGGCCTTATACTATTGACTCTTCATCCACGTAATCAATTTAACTTCAATTTTTGTTTACCTGGTTAACAGACAAATTTAGTTCCATGTATTTTGCATTCCATAACGCACACATCAAATGGCAGACACAGCTTAATACGAGTCTGCTGAGCAGGCAAGATTTTTGGAAGGGGAGTGGTGATTACAATGTTCAGCTATGTATCCCTTGTTTCATGTGAGCTACATCTGTGTCTTTGATGACCACAGATCACCTCTGTCCTATAATGCCCTCACCTGGTGTCCTGATGGCCACATGATAATAATAATAATAATAATAATAATAATAATAATAATAACAATAATAATAATAATAATAATAAATAATAATAATAATAATAATAATAATAATAATAATAATAATAATAATAATAATAATAATAATAATAATAATAATAATAATAATAATAATAATAATAATAATAATAATAAATTATAGGCATAACTGATACATGTAGGATAAATGAACCTAGGCATAATTTCTCCAGGTTACTAACCTGTAATAATAGGGAACTAATTGACAGCATTTCTTCATTGTTACTAGTGGTTTTCCCATGAACCAAGATACAATTGGAGCAATACTTTAATACAAGGTAACATGCATAGCACACAAAAAGTTTCCCCGTCATTTTTGCTTCATGCATGGTACAAAAGATAAAATTAAAGGGAGTCCCAGACTCCTCACACCCATAAATTTTTCAGCAGGACCCTGGCAATTTAAGGCTACGAGTCAATACCATTCATAACAAAATATCTATAATTTGTAACCACTGGGCTGGGACATGCCCAAGTGAACTGTACGCACATAACCCTCTCAGAAATTTGCGTGTAAAATCAAATTGAAAAATTGGCTGCTGTCACTAGAAACTGTGACCCCTATTGCAACCCCAAAAGGGGCTTAAAATATGGTCTCTCATGACAAGTAATGTGGTAGGTATGGGACTTTGGAACCTGTAAAGTGGTCTTTGATCATGAAGAAAGGGTGGTCTCTCACAACAGGGGTCCCTCATAACAGGGACTTATTGTACATCCATTTAAAAATAATAAGATTAATAATGAAGAATTTATTACTGAAATTTAAATCAACAGCTTCTTTAAAATGGGTTTTTAAGGAAACAAACATGATCTTATTTCTCTCTTTGTAACTTTGAGCCCATAAAAGTATAATTCATTTATCACTACATAGTTTTATTTCTTTCCTTTTTTTTTGGGGGGGGGGGAGGGCAGGGACTAGTTAAAACTCACATACATACTCCATCTAAATCTTAAATGCCAAGATCTCGACAAATGGTACACAAGTTACAAACTGGCAAAAAGATGAAAGGGAGCTGCCAAAGCCTTGGGCAAGCTGATTTGTTCTCAGATAGCTCAGTAATATGTTCTGGGGCAGTTTGTATTTCACAGTAACTTGACGTGTTTTTAAGTAACCAATCACAACAAATACTTTATTATTTAAGGTATGTCCAAACACAGCAACACTGCAAGCATATGTATGTTCATTTGCCCTTTTGAGATTTTTTGTATGGAATATCTTTATTTCACGCCACAAGAAATAGCATAAATGTGCCTGATGGCACACTGTTTCAACAGTCACTTATATAAGAAAAAAAAACCTTTGCATTCTCCCTCAGATATGGGGGGGGGGGGGGGAATGAATGCTGCTTGTTGATGTACTTTGACCGTAAAGGTGATTTATGACAATTTTCATCTTTAAAAATAACAAAGGTCTTAAATTTCTGTACATAATTTAATGCATCAGCTAGCATATATTCACTAAAACTAAATGTCGTGTAAGTGTAAATGCTATATGCATGAAGCCTATTTGACATTCTCTGGCCCTTTCCCCCCCTAAAACCAGCCAAAACCAGCTGATGAACCAGCTGCATGATTTAAAAAAAAAAAATTTCAGCATTACTGAAAAAAAAAATCAGTGTGAATTGTAGATGAGCCAGATGAGAATAGCCTGTCCCAGGTCAACAATTTCCTACTGATGGGTTGGGCACTTTGCACTCACCAAAGACCTCAGAAGTCTCAATTCAAGGGGAAAGGGTTAATTACATTGCAACAAAGGCATTCAGTTCTTGTCAGCAAAGTGTGTGCAATAAGAAGAAAATGTTATTAACCCATTGCTGGTCTGAGGAAAGCTCTTGACCTAACATGAATGGTCTTACATGTACATACAAATCTCAGCAACAATGTTTTCTAGTAATGAGAAATTAAAAGTGAAAACATTAAGGGTGATGAGAATTGACATTCAGGCACTTTTGGGCAGTCTGAGCAGAAAAGGGTTAAGACAGGTTTCTACAGTGTGCACTGCTTGAAACATATAGCAACATAGAACAGTATATGGACACCTGTGCAAAAGTACAGCCAGTCACTCGCACACTTACAGTGTCATGCTAAACATCAGTAATTATCTTGTGAACATTAACCCTTAAAGTGCTAATCACTGCTATAGTTGTTTTCTCATTGCCCTTAAACATATAATGGTTAAAAGATCCAAATTTCTCATGAAGATACCTTCCATTCAAATACCAGCAAGCCTAGTCTAAAGCAAAAAGTAGTGTTAGTCGATGGCTTTCCTAGAGACACTTTGTGCACATTGCTTGCAAAGTGTCCTGAGGAAAGCTGTTGATTCAGTCCTAAATCAGTGCTTTAAGGGTTAATAAATCCCTAACTTTTACTGATCTGTTACTCCACTTTTAATAATATCTGTCAGGGTGCCGTCAATTAAAACATGACCACAACCTCGGCTCTACAACATCCTGTAGGCTGTAGTCAGGACCACAAACTTTGCAAAATTAATATTCTTTTCTAATGCAATAAAATTTCCAAGAATTTCTTCCATGCTCTTTTTTATGACAGTGCGTGCTAATATCATGCCAGGGCAAATAATCTTACATAACAGCCACATGCCATAGATGGGAAGTTAACAATGGACAAGTATATACATGCATACCTGCATACAATATGGAATGATACAATACTAGTGTGCCGGCTACACTAGAATGTTTGGTTTGACCTTCTGTATCAGTATTGGACCCCCAGTTACTTATCATAGGGACACATTGCATGCACAGGTTAAAGATACACTACTTAGCTAATTAAAAATAAACTTCTCACATAGCTAATTAAATGTACATTCCTCACACAGCGAATTAAACATACAATTCTCACATAGCTCATCAACACTTTCAGATTTTCAAAATCACGTAAAACAGGTACCGTATTCTGCCCAATAAGTGCCCCTGCTCCATAATGAGGCCCCAGGCCCCACCTCTGTAAAATGGTATGATAAAAAAATCAGACCAAAAAATCACACATTTTATGATCTTTTTGACAGAAGTTTACCATTAACGTCCAATGTTGAGTTCCAGATTGAAATTTTATTACACATTAATTTTGTAAGTGGCCAATGCACTTACAGAAAGGAATAAAGAAATAATATAATGGTAAACGTACTGGTTTTTGCAGGTGCTTGATTTTGCTAATTTTATTTTTTGTGGGTCCTTAGTTGCCATCACATATGAGTACAATTTACTTGTTCTTAATTTGATGACATACTTGCATTTAATTTTGTATTTCTTACACTCATACACAACTGCAACCTTCTCCTTGGCAGTATCCTAACCAAAACAGCCATTTCCTTAATAAT
This sequence comes from Hermodice carunculata, assembly GCA_964020975.1. Classification (NCBI taxonomy): domain Eukaryota; kingdom Metazoa; phylum Annelida; class Polychaeta; order Eunicida; family Amphinomidae; genus Hermodice; species Hermodice carunculata. The sequence continues at coordinate 85,605,189 of OZ026624.1, forward strand.
TTTATTCTGTATCATGACAGGTCCATCATGCTGTGATCATAGTAGCTGACTTAACCCTTTGTCTGTGTTAACACTCCCCCCCCCCCCTTATTACTAGCCAAAACTGGCTTATGGGCAAATGTTGTCTACTCTGATATTTTTTACTTACTTCAACATAATTAAAAACAACTTGCAGGAGAATTGTATAGGATATCTATGAACATAGCATGACCTATATCAACACACTTGCTTGGCCCTCAGTGCCCAACCCATGCCAAAAAAAGCTGTTCACTCAGCCTTAATTCAAAAGTAAAAGGGTTAACCCATGATGTGACCGTTTTTTTCTCTTACACCTCAAGTATTTTACCCAAATGATACTGATTTCAGTCTCACTCTCCCTTGTATTGTTGCACATGCAGCCAATAAAATTGATCCCCGCCCAATTATGAGACAGCTTTAAAAGCCACGGCTTGTGTAATGGAGATGGCCAATCATGTTTGCTAGGCACTACTTTTTGTAGTAAAACTGTAGTAGTCATGTGACTACTGTGGAATGTCACTCATAGGATCATGCAGCAAGAAGTCTGTTGGCAGTTTTGGTGCACAAATAGAAGTTCATATTTATAAAAGTCAGCTTCCCAAAACGGTGTCATCAGAGAATCTTGTGTCACTTCAGAACATATTTTGGTGATTAGGTATGCAAAAATATGTGTGTGAGAAAATTTATCTTGTATGCCTCATACATGGGACCATGTTGGCATGTCCATGTTTAACCTTGCGAAAATTAAAAAAAAAAAAAGGCCCAACTCGTGTCCCAACACAGTCCCAAATATTTCGCAATGCAAGATTCTTTTGATCATTTAATTGCTGAGACTTGGACCAGTCATCATTTTCAGTGATCATGTTTGGTTTTTAACCTTCTTTAATGGTGCACTGTCAACAAATACACTACATGAAAGTATCACCATGTTAAGAGATGCACATACAACACATGGGCTACTTATCAGAGAACTTGCTTTCTTGTATGTAAATGTACTTGGTGCTCTCTGTAGACAAACCAAACAGCCTGACTTCACAAGGGGCAATAACTTTCAACAGCAGTTATTAAGTAAGTCAGCATGTGTGATGGAAGGCAGCTTTTTCTTTTTGTCAATGTTACTACAGCACTGTTCACTCTGAAGACACCTTATGACACACAGCATATCTTAAAAAATCACAATTTCATGACACCAGAGTCTATTTCGCAAACAGATTTTAAGACCTGAGCTGCTAAGGTACCTTTTTTTTCAACAACAGGGGTTGGTCTTATATTGCAAATACCACTCTATTAAATAAAGATTTTCGAGTGAACCATCAAGTTCATCATGCCTAAGTCATCAAATTTCTAACAACAATCCTCCACCTTCAGGGCTCCTGCAACGGACTAAAAGCTCAAAATGACCAACTTGTTCTGGGTTTCGACTTTCTGTCTCTGCTGTGTTTGGCAACAATACGTGTACAGAAGACATCATAATCGAGTCTCGGAAGTACCTATGGGTGTCACAAGTCTGGACAGAAAAACGTAAAGAGTAGAATGGACAAATTGACATGCAGTCCACACGATGACACTGGAGAGCTGGGGGACAATTATGGCTGTCACCACTATGTGACCTTTGACATTTATCCTGAGGAGTTAGGACACCTTTACCCATTTATAAAATGTCACTGAATTTCCACACTGACCATTGTGTGAAAAAAACATAATTTGGGGGGCAGGGGTTACAAATATGAATACAGTCTGTATAGAGATGGTACACCATGCGTCCTTTGAAAATCCAGTACAGATTTTGTCTTGTACTCATTCCATACCAGTCCCTGATTTTTCCGTATATTTACCTAGATTTAAGACAACAATTGCATATTTAATTTCTTCATGAAAAGAGCTTTCGTTCCAGTCCCAACATGCCTATAGTCTTAAGTCAGTGGTTCTGGCACTTCCTGGCAATTCATGCTGCATCTGCCGCAAGGGCAGCTGCAGCATGACTTGCCAGGCAGTGCCAGAACCACTGACCAAGGCCTGTGACCATAGTATGGAATGGTTTAAAAAAAGTTTGAAGGAAGTTGTTGACCCACGGCTTTGTATGGAACTTTTCCTGGTTAGAATAAGTCTGCATCAACAGCTTTTTTCCATCCAACTTGCAACAAGAAAGTTGTTGACTGTCATTACCTCCTGTCAGGTTATCCAATATTTTTCGTTGACAAAATATTAAAACTGTAAAAAAATAACAGCAGACAATATTGGACATTGAACTGCTATCACCTGCATTATACAGCAAATTAAGGTTTCAACATAAGCATTTACTGGGCGACCTTGAGCCACATGGTACCCTTCTTTACCCCATCTTGTTTTGAAGGTTAAAGTTCAAACTGCTTCTCTATTTTGAACTATCTGTACATAAAGAGAATGCAAAATCCATACCAGTCCCTGATTTTTCCGTATATTTACCTAGATTTAAGACGACAATTGCATATTTAAATTCTTCATGAAAAGAGCTTTCATTCAAGTACCAACATGCCTATAGCCTGAAGTCAGTATCACAACCACTGACCAATGCCTGTCACCATAGTATGGAATGAGTTAATATGTCCAGTTTGATACAACAATGCATGATGTCCTATCTCTTTGTATCAGTCTGCCTTATTCTTGCCCCTGAAATTTATCGACGTTTTAAACATAGGAATTTTTTTGAAAGGGATTTTTTATCAATATACAGTTCGTATGTAACCTCAAGAAAAAAAGAAAATAAGGAAAGAAAACTCAAACCCAGTGTATTTCAACTCTGAGACAGCTATTTATGCATTTTTTTTAAATTGAAAAAAAAAAAAAAAAAAACAAGAACAACAAAAAAACATGTAGTAATTAAGTTTCAAATTTCACTGCCTGTCATCTGAAACGCAAATTCCACAGAAAAAACTCCCAAGCATACACTTATTTCTTGAAAAAAACAACAACAAAAAAAACAAAAAACAAAACACAAAATCCAATGGCATACAAGTTTTTTCTTCACTTTCCACTAAATCTCTTTCATTCCATTTCTGTATGATAAGATGAAAGATATGATGCTATTGAAAGCAGCAGACCTCTGTCTGCAAACATGTAAATTGTTTCAACAACCTTGACGGCATCTCCTGATAACATCTTTTCATAAAATATATGAACACAATATACATACATTGTGACAGCTGTCAACCAAAAACATGTCATGATTGATCCTTAACCCTATTATGTCAAAATTTATATATGTATTATATCATATTATATAATCCAGGCAATCAATCATCCCAAAGAATTAGACACATCCAGATTACTTGTATTAAATAAAAAAAATTTCTTGTATCAACTGATGGCACTGATATCATAAATCACACTCAGAAGCTGCAAATGGGTCTACAAAATGTATCCTGATATCCTGTGGGTGAGTGTTGCCCAAAATCTGATATAATTTTGACTATCACTTAGGGTGCCATATTCTAAGCTAGCACTGTCCATGCAATGATCAGTATTGCTACTGGTTAAAATGTGTAATTTGGCCAGCTTTAGCCAAATTTGCTGAGTATTTTTCTCAATTTACTGAACTTGTAATACAAATAATCATGGTATTTTACTTAATAATTCAAATCTATTAAGCATAATTTTAAAACACAGCATTTTGCTCATTAATTTGGCTAACATCATCAGCATTTGGCAAAACACATTACTGTTGCTTCAGCCAAATAGACTAAAGAGGTATATAACTTCCTGGCTCTAGCACCCCACCCCCCTCCCCCACCATACATGCATTATTTTTGTTATTCATCTAAATTTTGCCCTAATTACTCAATACAGTCTACAATTTTAAACACTGTTGTTCAAAAATAATATACATGAGCAAAGTACACTGTGCCCATAAAACCTGGCATGAATACCCCCCCCCCCCCCCGACTCACTTGAGGTGTATAGTACTAGTAACATGTAACGTACTGAGCAAAGTACACCCAAATGGGGTCTTCCAAAACAAGATCTTCTCCTCCTGAAGGTTGTCTTTCAATCCAAACACAGAACACTCTATTGTTCTTTGGCAGTTCATTGGGTTAATCCAAATCCAATACTTCTGTAAGATTTCTTGGAAACAATTGTGGTGGATGAACTCTTTGTAACTCTAAATGGTTGAAGTGTCTTGTTACTTTTTCTAAAAAATCCACATTTTCACACCACTTATATTATTATTTTCCCATGTTTATAAAGGGAATTGTGTAACACAATGACAATTAAATCTCTCTCTCTCTCTCTCTCTCTCTCTCTCTCCTCTCTCTCTCTCTCTCTCGTCTCTCTCTCTCCTCTCTCTCTCTCTCTCTCTCTCTCTCTCTCTCTCTCTCTCTCTCTCTCTCTCTCTCTCTCTCTCTCTCTCTCTCTCTCTCTCTCTCTCTCTCTCTCTCTCTCTCTCTCTCTCTCTCTTCTCTCTCTCTCATCACATTTTGGACTAAGTCAGCTTTCCTCAGCACACTTTGGGTGCAATGTATCCAAAGAGTGGTGAGGAAAGCTGTTGACTTGGACTTTTATATTCTATGTAAATGCAGTCATGCTGGTACTTGAATGAATGTCTTTTGACAAGGAACATGAGTCCAGTGCCCTTATCATTTTTCAAAGCAGTTTATTTTAAGTGGTTTGACTTAAGTTACATTTGGCACCCAGAGAGTAACATTTAAATCATGCCCAATCCCATCAGACTCTAAATTGATGCTTTCTACGAGTAAACCCTCACTTTTAACACCTGCCTGCTAAACAGACCAATCTCCCTGTTTTCTCCACTCCACTTGGTCTGCCCTTTGGCTACACGATAACTGTTTTAGCACTGAGAAGGTGACTCAATTTATAATTGGTCTGCTTTGGTTACCATAGCAGCACACTACAGTACAACATGGCACACATACTGCCACTTTCCAAGGGAATAATGATAAACTTCCTGTTTACTCTATCAGTTCATGTGAAGGGTGGGTGACAGTACAACTGTTATTGTTTTTTAGAAACCTCTGCTGGTTCTAGCCATGCCAAATTTGTTTATTGATATTATTTTGACTGTATATAAGATTTTATAGTCATGAGGCAGACCAAGTGTTGTCATCACATGGACCTTGGTCAACTTTGGAAGCAACTCTAAGTCTAACACACTGCATTAATGGATTTTTTTTAATGTTTCTCAACCCTCACTACAGAAAATAAACAGCAACCTGCAGTCACATGTCTTTGGGCTCCACAGGGTCCTGACAGTGTACAAAAACAGGGGCTTTGAGGCCAAATTGGTAGTTCTGACAACATTCTTGCTCCATGTTTAAGAGAGTACGGTCATTCACCATGCTACCTGTTATGAAAGCGCTCTTTGTGGCTGGACTTAAAAGGGAATGAAAGCAGTCATCATGTATGCAGGTCCCTTTTTCTCGTGTCATTGAGGGCGTTGAGGGGTAAATCTTCAATTCACAATGAGGGGGTAAAGGGTAAAGCTTTGATTCGCACATTAAATTTTTTTTTTTTAAATCCACATGACAATATTCATGATATTGTCTGTTTTCTTTCATAGTGATTTGTGAATAAGTTTAATAGCAATTATATCAAATGTCTGGAGGAGGAGGAGGAGGAGGAGGAGGAGGAGGAGGAGGAGGAGGAGGAGGAGGAGGAGGAGGAGGAGGAGGAGGAGGAGGAGGAGGAGGAGGAGGAGGAGGAGGGAGGAGGAGGAGGGCATGCATAAAACACGGATGGACACATTAACTTGCATCTAACCTCTGTGTGGCATAAGTTGGCTCATGAAGTGTTTTCACTGACTCGCTCCCCTTCAGTATGTGTTCACAATTACATTTTTTAGTTTTCATTAAATATTTATACATGCGGATAAAAAAAAAAAAAAAAAAAAACCTTTGCCCCCAAACCTGCCAAAGCATCTGGATCAAAGGTTATTTGCATCAATTTTTTAGCACACATTTATCATAATGTAAAGTGTTTCTGAATGAGAATTGTTGATGAGTCCTCAAGATGACTAGCAGCCCAGGTGTCAACAAACTTGCCCTGGGTCAGTGCTTGTGGGTGCTTATACTTCATGTCCAGCTCTCTCCAAGGAAAAGCTGCAGACTCAGCTGAAACTGTAAGGTCTATTCACACCATTAAGGTAACGTGCATTTCTGCAAATTATCACCGACAGAGATATATGCTTCAGAGCCCAGATAACAGGAAACTCTAGCAATTAACCAATCTATTTGATAACACAAATGCAATTGAGCTGCATAACTGCAGTGCTCGAGGAACCAGATAATGACTGCCCAATAGCAGTAGAATTACAGAGCAAACTTACAAAATTGTCATTTTAAGAGGAAACCACAGCTATGCAGTGCTGGTCTGACACATGTATACTTCTACCAGCAGTTCCTGGTGTCTGAATTCCTCTTGTGCCTAAATTATGTAATTCCTGCATCACATATGAGCATAAATCTATGCAAATAAATTTCCTGTCCTATTGTCTGACATGCAACATGCATGGAAAATGAATAAAATGACAATACATGATCTGAAAATTACACTGGACTAAAATCTAATTATTTAAACTAAAACATTGCTGAAAAAGAAACATCTACAACTAAAAACACACGAACACCAAAAATTCTATCCATTGGGTATATCATTCTGACAGCTTTCTGTTTTGAAGCGAACCAATACAAATGACCTGCTCTGGGACATTCTACCCAGCCAATAAATGGTGATGTAAACTTTCATTATTATTGGGTAATTTTCCAGTGATCCTTTTTTCAACTACAAATGAAGGATTGAGTGGAATCAAATGTGCAAAACCATATAGGTACTCTTCTGTTAAAATCTTAAGTTCTTTGTTGTATAGTCTTCCAATGTATGCCCTATTTTGTCCATATCTACCTGAATTACACATGTGGTTCCTATCCTTGCAGAAAATACCAAGCATCAAAAAAAAAAAAAAAAGCCCCCCCCCCCCCACCGCCCCAAAACACACCCACACAGATAAGAGGTGGATGATAACCACTGTCTTTGTTACAAAGTCACAAAAATTAGAGGCTAGATCAAATACTGATTGTATAACCTGGGTTGACATCAAATATGCCACATGATTGAATCAGTTTAAATCAAGATAAATTCTCAAAATAAATTATGCCATCCATAATTGCATGATATATCACTGCTTGTTGTGGGAAAATGGCAGGCGAGGTACATGTACCAACAACTCACCTTAATCTATCGTGAGCTTTCAGTGAGGAATTTGTACAATTTCAATTAAACACTGGAACTGTATGTTTATATCGAGCTATAAACAGTTCTAACATTAATTTAGGTGCAGCATAGGTGTGATTAGGCAGCTCCCCTTCAATCATAAGCACTGATGTATGCATGTAATTCAGACATCATTAAAAGTGATGCAAAAATAGATTGACAAACTGCCTTATGCAAAACTTTTTAAATTTGAGATAATTTCTTTGATTTAAACAAGTGAGAAATTTGACAGTGCAAACCAGATATGATGCACCATTGTTGAAAATACTTTCAAGAGTTCATGCAGGTGTCATCCAGTTGGGAACTATAAATTCATCGATACTTCTTTACGCATTTGTGCTCATGCATGTGAGCAAATCTAAAGTGTATACACAACTGACAAGTTTGAAATAGTAACATGGCAATTTTCCAGGACTCACAGCAAATATATCATGCCTGCTTCCAACTTTGTCCAGCTGGAGAGTCTTATGAGAGCCGTGCCAGAGACACCCCAGGTGGCAAACCCTGGAGAGCAATTAAAGCATATTGGAAGCAATGTATATACTCTGACATTCTGCATCAATGAAGATGTGACCAGGGCAGTGAAGCATGTATATACTCTCACATTCTATACCAATGAAGATGTGACCCAGGACAGTGAAGCATGTATATACTCTGACATTCTATATCAATGAAGACGTGACCCAGGGCAGTGAAGCATGTATATTCTCTGACATTCTATATCAATGAAGATGTGACCCAGGGCAGTGAAGTATGTATATACTCTGACATTCTATACCAATGAAGATGTGACCCAGGACAGTGAAGCAATGTATGTACTCTGACATTCTATATCAATGAAGATGTGACCCAGGGCAGTGAAGTATGTATATACTCTGACATTCTATATCAATGAAGACGTGACCCAGGGCAGTGAAGCATGTATATACTCTGACATTCTATATCAATGAAGATGTGACCCAGGACAGTGAAGCATGCATATACTCTGACATTCTATATCAATGACGGTATAAGCCAGGACAGTAAAGCACGTATGTACTGACATTCTACATCAATGAAGGTGTAACCCAGCAGAGCAAAATATGGTGACAAGTGTATATACTCTGACATTCTATATCAATGATGACGTATGAGGGCTGGCTGAAAAGTTCCTGCCCTAGCTGTAAAAGACCCATACAAAGTCGATGGTTTTCATTCATTTCTCTACCTAGTCCCCTTCCAGGTTTACACAACTTTGCCAGCAATGCTGCAAAGCCTGGATGCCGGTCAAGAAGAAATTTTCTTCAGTCACCCTAAAAATGTCATTCACAGCGGAAATGGCGTCATCATTAATAGGAAAATAGTGACCAGCTAGTTCTTTTCATTTTGAGAAATAGGTGGAAGTCTGATGGGGCTAAATCAGGTGAATAAGTTGGATGGTCAATGAGATGGAAGCCACAATCATGGATTGCTGACATGGCAAACATCGATTTGTGAACAGGAGCATTGTCTTGGTGGAACAGGACTCCTTTAGTGAGCATTCCCCATTGCTTAGCTATGATACCTTCATGCAGCTGTCTCAGTAGGTCAGCATAATATCTACCATTGATAGTGTTGCCTTTTTCAAGATAGTCAATCAGCACAATACCCTTGGAATCCCAAAAGACTGAAGCCATTGCCTTTCCAGCAGAAGGAACCAACTTAGCTTTTTGGGTGGTGGTGATCCCAGATGCTTCCATTGTTTAGACTAAATTTTGGTTTCTGGTTCAAAGTAATGAGTCCATGCTTACAAACTGGGACAAAAAATCATTGGCATCTGCTTCACAATGTCATAAATTGTCATGGGACGCCAGGAATCTGCCACATTTCTGATCCACTGCTAAGAGCTTTGGCACCCATCTTGCAGAAACTTTTGTCATTCCCAACTCCTTGGTGATAATGTGCCCAACCCTTTCATGACAGATGCCCAAAACATTGGCAATATGTCGAGAGGTCAATCACCGATCAGCCATCACCATGTCATGCACCTGGGTAATGTTTTCGGGAATGGTTGCTAATGAAGGCCTTCCTGGACACTTGTCATCATCAAGGCTCTCTCTGCCATGCTTGAATTCTGCAGCCCACTTCCTAACAGTGGAAAAGGAAGGGGCATCATCCCCTAAAGTGTAGACCATGTCGGCATGTATCTGTGTTGGAGTTAGCTCGTTCAGTTGCAGGTACTTGATGACTGTGCTACAGCCAGTCCATTTCTGGTGATTTCAATGGGTAGGTTCACAAGATGGCCTGGTACAGAGACACTAATCACACTACAGTTGCAGTTCTTATGTCTATGATTCATTAAATGATTGTATTTGTTGGTGGCAAAAGTTTGCCTCCAAAGCAGACCCAAGTTGCACATTTTGTCTACTCCGCTGGGGTCTGCCCTTCTTTGATAAGGTCACTGTTTTAGCATTGGAAAAGTGACTCAATTTCTAATTGGCTGAGTATGGTTACTATGGTAACAGGCTTCAGTACACTAGGGACCAAAGGCTGCTACTGGTCTAGGTGATAATGATGCACATTGAACTCCCCTGATTGGTGTCTCAGTCTGGGGGGAGGGTCACAGTATAGTTTTTTTTTCCCCTTGACTATAAACAAAATCCTGTCGAAGAAGGACAGATCAAGTGTAGTAACAGGGAACTTGGTCTGCTTTGCATGCAATGGGAAAGCTTGTTTCAATCCAATTGAGATATCCCACTTAGGCTTAGAACTTTTCAGCCAGCCCTTATAACCCAGGACAGTGAGGCATGTATACAATCTGACATTCTACATCAATGAAGATAATTTGTCTCAGATAGTATTTTGATATGGCTATGGCTCATTTAGCTGTATATTATATAAGCTAATTCTGCTTGCATTTGTACTGAATCTAGTGCAACTGATGAGAGTGGAATTGCAATTCATACATGCAGTGATGAAATTGCACGCATTAACTACAGCAACTGGTTTCCATAGGAGTCCCTTGCACTTTATCAAAAGCCTTGCTGAAATCCATCCATGCAGAGTGAAAAGCTATACACACTATTCAGAATGAAGGAAATGAAGTCTTCCAGTGCTAAAGTTTCCTTTTTGTAGGTAGTCAAAGTACAATGTAAACAGGAATGTGTAGGTCAAGACAGCAAAACAATTTTGGCTCGTACAGCTCCTCTGAATAGTCTCCAAAGTTATATGATTAATATCTGCCACAACTTGGCACTGAGATAGAAGGGGAATGTTCAGTCATATGTGGGAGTCATAAAATGGTCTCCCCTGTATGACCACCACATAATATCTGTGACCTTTGACCCCATACATCTTCCCCCCCTCAGAACTGCTGTCCAGAATTGAGATTTTCTTTATGCATTGATTTACATATAAAATAACATCCTTATCACAACTTTTGGACAAGGATTGCAAATACCATGTTTGTCGTTTGGTAAATACTCTCGATTGTGTCATGCCATTATTGATGTCCTACATTCTGTAGACCAATACCCTCAGCATAAGTCATCATTAATACCCTGAGTCCATGTCATTTAATTATAAAATTGCACTTCAGACACTTTTGAACTGGAAAAAAATCAACTGTTAGAAGAACCATAAGACCCCCTTGACCAGGGATAACCCCTGGTAATCTTGAAAATAAGTCAAGGTTACTGAATGTCAAACTCAGCCAAACTTCAAATGAGATGTTCCTATGATACAAGTTTGATGATTTTAGATCAATTTGTCCCAAATTTATGACAAAAGGGTAAAATTAGGAACCCTTGTGAATTTGAAAATAGGTGAAGGTCACTGAATGTCAAACTCAGCCAACTGTCCAATCATATGTCTGTGAAGTATGAGTTTCATAATAGTGGCTCAACTTGTTCAAAAGGTTGTGCATGTGCAAGGTTAACAGACTGATGCACAGAAGGAAGGACACATCCCCAGACATTGAGAATGACAACACCTAACTATGCTGACAAGACCAGGAGGAGGAGGTAAAACACTAAAGGATACAAAATTAACCTTTGCTGTACTAGCAGTTTTAATCCACACCAGGTTGTAAATGTATTCTCTTTTTATAATTACCCAGCAGCATCCCTCATCTTCTCCCCCCCCCCAAAAAAAAACAAAACAAAAAAAAAAAAACAAAAAACAAAAAAAAAAAAAAACAAAAAAAAAAAACAAACAAACAAACAACAAAAAAGTCCGCAGCAATAGCAGAACTAAATGATTGAGTATGTATGCTGGGAATAATTTTGACATAATCCAATCCAATCATACACTATATCAATAAATATGTTATACTAGCAGTAAATCTATGCAGCTTAAAGAGTGACTTCCAAATTATTATTCAAACTGTTTTTCCCAAGGCGTGTGGGCTTTTGATAATTATTGACATTGAGGTCAAACAGGAATGTAAAATCCAAATAACACAATTAATATCCCATTAGAGTAGTGCACTGAATATATTTGAAACTTTATTGCCTTGCCACACTATGGTTTCCCCAGGCTCTTATCTGTGAGCAATGCTAAGTGAATATCATACTATTGCCAGGCCTATACAGTGGATGTACAGTGGTACCTGCTCTAAAGACCACCTTTAGTGACAGCACCATGTATCTTTTTAATATTACCTTTCAGGACACTTGAGGCTATTTTTGTCATTTTACCTGTATTTAAGGACCACCTGGAACATGAGACCACTTTTTGCAAGTAATAGTGGTGGTTTTAAATAGCAGCCACATCTATATATGCATGTAATTAATACCACGCATACTGCTGTGTGATCATGCTTATAACATCCACTTATTTTAGCAGTATGAAAATAAGGCAGTTCTTAGTATCCTGATCTCTCCATCTGAGAGAACACTTCTGGTATAACATATTCCAACGCGAGGTTATATGTGGACCTGTCAAGCACTAATTACAAGAACCTCTGTGTCAAAATATCACTGCTAAATTCGTACCATTATCAGTATATATATATGTATATATATATATACATGTACACATATTATCCCTTTTAAGCACCCAGGATGCTTAGAAAATTCAATTGAAATGACCCCCAATTGTTGACCTAAAGTTGAAAAATTTCAGCTGTATCAACTGATAAATCATCAAAAAAATATATATAATTTACCAATATTTGACAACTTTTGTCCCAGAAAAGCATGGCGGGGGGGGGGGGGCCTTTTAAAGGGATAATACAGTGTATCTTTTATGTGGATTGTATGAGAAGCCAACCTCAGAATACATTCTAACCCATGAACTATTATATAACATACAATTATTCAAATCTAAAATTATGGAACTTTTGCAAAGGTTGGACCAAAGTGGCTTGACTTCAGGACAACAGCCAAATTGCTGGAAAAGTCAAAAGAGCCACTACATAAGAGTAGGATAACTTGACAGGTCATACAATGGTCCCTAATGGCCACTTTACAGGTAGTCAGCTATCTGCAGTCAAATTAACCAATGTGTAACAGGATCATGTTTCCCATACTAACTGCCAGTGGTGCAGAACTTTAAAATAAGGCAAGCTGAGAAACAGTTAATGGACCACAATTGTGACAGTCTAATACATGTACTGCACTCCAAAGTTGCTACTCTTTATACCAATTTTGACACATTTTTTAATTAATTTCTTGAGAGAAGATTGCCTGGTTAAATGAAAGACTTTGACGGCTTTAACTCTTTCACTGGGGTCCTGTAAGATGGGGTACCTGGGTGGTAGGTAGGTAGGTAGGTAGATAGGTAGGTAGGTAGGTAGGTAGGTAGGTAGGTAGGTAGGTAGGTAGGTAGGTAGGTAGGTAGGTAGGTAGGTAGGTAGGTAGGTAGGTAGGTAGGTAGGTAGGTAGCTAGCTAATTAGGTAGTACCTATTTAGACTTCTATTATCAATGTTGAACACTCGGCCAGGCATGAATGAAAACTTCATGTTGTTCAGAACAGGGCAGGACTGGTTTTGCCAAAGCCCTGGCTCTTCAGCTACCAAAACAACAGAAAACTGCATGGAGTATTTATACTGGACCTCATGGAGTATTTATACTGGACCTCATGGAGTATTTATACTGGACCTCTTACTTCTTCAACAAATGCACCAGAAAATGTCACTGTACATGTAGACATGATTGTATAATATAATCTGTAGCTAATCAAATGTGTGTGTATTCAATACATGTCGGTAAACAGTCACATGCATTTAAACAGGCACTTGGCCCAAAGACATGACAGAGTATAGTACTCCCTCTTCTGAAAGACCTCTCCTTTAATATGGCTAGAAAAGTAGTCTCTGCCGACTGGCAATGTCTCACTGCAGGTAAAAGAAGAAGGGAAAAACAATGCTGGTACTTTACATGGGGGTTGTTCGTAGTTTAAAGAGAGGGTCGTCTTTTAAGATAGGGAACTCGGCAGTCGATTTCTTTTTACAAGATGGTCATAGCTGATTGGTCACAACAGAGAGTGTCCAATAAATGTGGGAGGTTCTGATTTGTTGTACAAGAGAGCGATTTGAGAGAAAACCTTCCGATCTCAAATTGTATACAAAGTACATATATAGTACTGTGCCATTATCCCACTACACACCAGGTGCCTACAAAGGTAAAGGTATTTCCATAAGATTTAGGTAAACAATCACTGGTCCTCCATAAATAATCAGCAGGGCTACCATTTGGCTTTAAGATCAAACAGTGTGAGACAGCTGTCAGTAAACATATACATTACACCAGCGTGGCTATTATCTAAGATCTTTGACAAGAACACATTGAACACTGCACTGTTATATACTTCATAATGTAGTTTACAAAGGCTGGTTGCATAGGTGAAGTTTGACACATCACAGGTAACTCACAGAGTTTGTCACCACAAACATGCCAATACAAGAGCTACCCACCTACTGGTGGCAAGCGTATTAAGCTTGTATAATCAAAAATGCCAGTGACCTGTCTGACCATAGGATATATATCACGTACATGATGCAAACTTCACACTTAAATAACTACTTCCAAAGTATGTCACACAGAATGAATTTAAACACAAGAATCACACCTCACACCAATCCTAATAAGGGCACAGGGAGATTCTCAAGTATGTTGTCATTTTGACAGGCAATCTTGTCTCCCACACTGATCCAGCCTCTCTGTGGCATGTGTGTCAAACATGGGCATCACTATCGGAAACAGCTGAAGCATCCAACCCACCTGATGCCCTCCTGTCTAATATCTAGTCCCAATTCAAAATATTCAAAATTTTATATATCCTCCATCATTTGTTACCTGAATGAAATAGTCATTCGAAGCTGTCGAGGATAAAAAAAGTGTTTGTTTCATGCCCTCGTGGAATATGTCCACGGGGCAGACAAGGCTTTGGAATGTGTGTGTTTGAGATCGCTACACTCAAAAAAAAATTAAAAAATGCTGACTTTGAATGCAGGTCAACTTCAACCAGTCGTCATGTTTCCATGTGACAGTTAGTAAATATTTCTGTGCCACTGGACAAATAAAAGTGAATTCAAACGAGACATACTAGGCACCCGGCAAGGTAAACATGGTACATCCCCAACACACAGCTCCCCACTTTGAGAACACTGACAGTCGGCAAGACGAACAGATATCATTCAGGTCTTTTCTAGAAGATACCTGAGCAATGAAACATCAATGTAAACCTTGTTCCTCATTCAAACAGAAAAAAAAAGGGGGGGGGGGAGTCACTAAGTAGGGATGGGCAGGAGAAAGCTGGTGTTCATATGGTCCAAAGAGTTAAATATTTGTACATGTCCTAGGATCAAATCAGAACATCAGCTGGATATTTAAAAGAAATGATAGTAATATTAATAAGTGTATTGCTGGAGGCAATCAAGCCTTAAAACAAACATATTCTGCGTCTTAGTGCAATGGACAAATGTTCCCTTCTAAGCCTTTTCCTTTTCCCAAAACACAGTTACACCTCAGTGTATGACCGCTAAACTATCCAATATAAATATATAGCCCTTTCCTTCAATTTGCCATTTGAAGCGTAACGACTATTTTTAAATACCGTGTATACAATGCACTGTATATGGTCTACATACATCCACTGTATGATCAGAAGTGCAGTGCAGTTATAACTGTGCCAAACTGAGCAATCGGAGGAACTAAAATCCGGGTATGGTGCTGCATGCATGAAGGTCCATTGCCATTATACTAAAGTACACCTAAAAAATAAGAGCCCAGAGGCACTGGGCCCACATAGAAGTAGGGGAACTGTAATGGTATTCTGTGCACACAAGGCAGGGAGTCCAGTGGCGACACCGTACATCCCTTGTGAGACCCTTACAACTCCAGCCCCCCCCCAGGGGACCTCAGATGTGTGCGTCAACTTACCAGGTTGTCATCGTGTAGATGTCTATACATCCCACAGACAGGGATATAAACAGATAAACTGCTCTCTAATTTTCCCTTTGGTTTCCACATGGATACACAGCAGTGCAGTCCTGCTTCATACCAGACTGATCATTAAAACAGTTTTGATCTGTGGAACTTTTTTTTTTCATTTGAGGGAAATAGGAATCCATTATAGGTGCCATCTGTTTAACATTATAGACAGGTGGGCAAAAATATATACAATTACAGCAACAGGTACCTATATTTATAACAATGATCTATGGCATACTCATGTTCTTTATGATATATGGTAGACCATAGTATTCAAGCCATGAAAAATTTGCCTGTTAATTCATCCTGACACTAAAAAAGGCTAAAATGCATACTTTTCAAAGTAATTTGACAACACGGCTGTGTAGACTCCATCTACTATTGAGCAGACCTGAATTCAAAACATGACTGAGGTTATAGCACATGCAAGTGTTTGTCCCAGTGGCACCAGACAGCCTAGCCTATATACCAGTTCAACTGTCATCACCAACAACCAGCCAATCTGCCACAGGCTGCAGCCCCACACAGTACCCAGTCCTAGCAGCAGTGATTTTGACTGTGGTAATGGGACAAACTACTCACCTTAATTTGGTTGGCATACATCTGTTTTGCCACAGACACGGCAGTTTCCACTTCCATTACCGATTTCAATTTCATATCTGCTCCTTTGAATGAATGGAACACCTCAAGGAGTTTTGAAAAGAAACTTTAGTAAAGATCCAACTGTTGTATGACCACTGTGTCACCAGTAGTTCCTTTCACAGTTGCATGCGATAAAATCCACGTAACGGAGTGTCCGTAGATGATCATCCTTTTTGGCAGGCCTCCCTGTGTGTGTCTACTACAAGAAGTAACGTCAGGACATGGCCGACTGCGGTACCTCCACTATGTGACGGACTACTGATTGACTGACTGGCCGTTACAAGGAATGCCTAGCAAGTTCAATTTATGAGTCACACTGGGCTACACGCTTGGTTGCCAGTCCTCCAATGCAGCCTCGTACATTGACACTGTGGTCACCCAACCACACAGTAACCAGCCAGTACGCCACCGCTCTGCTTTATCCTGCGCCTTCTTGTTCGTCCCTATCAAATTTGTTTTTCAAGAAAGTAACTTGCTGCAAAAATCTCTTTTCGAAGGTCAGAATCAGTGGAAAGTATCCTTAACCTATTCACACCCGATCATTAGTGTACAGCACTATTGACAGGCAATGTTACCATTGTGTAGCCTTGCTCAGGGCTACTAATTGATAATGCCAATATAACCCCTACTTGTAACCTTCGTACACATATGCCCCCATCTCTTTCACTAATTTTCAAAACACTACAATTTTCTCATCAATTCATAACTGGGTCGAAACTTGAACATGCTTGTACATGTAAATCCAATGCAGGCCGTGACCATTTTCAGGACCTGGTTTTCCCCCTTTTGCTTGTTTTTTTTTTTTTTTTCTCTTTATGTGGGAATAAGACAGAAGATCTGGCATATTCTAAGTGGCAAAGAGTTAACTATGCCACCTCACATTTCCCCAGCATGACATAACTTGTTCATGCATTATGCTTCTCAGTCTTACAATTACTGCCAACAACTTGTAATCTTTCAAAAATGTCTACATTACTGATATAACTATATGTATAATTATGTCTGGTCCACAGAGCCTAACTAATCTAGGACTATACCTTTTCACTGATATCAAATAAAATGTAATAGTAAGTTAGTCAATCATAATCTTAAGATTTACTGCTCAGAAACACACATCACAAAGAAAATGGCATATTGGCTGATTAAAATCTTACATATTCTCAGTAACAACTCAGTGCTGTACTATTTTGGGGGCCAAACAAATGCTGCAAGTATTACTCCATAAATTCATAGCTGAATGCTTTGGCATAAACAAACTGCACACAAGGACACCTCACCAGATTTGATGGTTTTCTTAAATGAGGGGGGTTAAGGGGGTCCCAGTACACTAGTACCGGGAATAATTTTGCCCCAGTACAGCATACAGAAAAAAATAATACTCAAAAATAAGAGTCAGTACAGCATACAGACAATATGAGGGCTTCCAGTACATTGGCATGGAAAATAAAATGACCCAGTAATCCAGCACAGAAATACCCTTTATCCCCCCACCTACCCCCCACGCATAAATGTCTTAAGTTACTCTAGCAATGTCCTACGAAAGGCAGTAAGCCATCACAAAGTTTGCCTCATATATATATATATATATATATTATAAAAGAAGTACATGTACTGAAATAAGCCAAAGCTTTATGCACATTTTTTTGGAAAGGGTATGATCCACAGATTTTGAAGGTATTAAAATTGTGAAATATATATATATATATATATATATATATATATATATATATATATATATGGTCAGTGGTTCTTCATAACTAAATCATTTTCTAGTAGCTGCAAAGGCAGCTGGATTACAGTTTGTCAATCAATGAAAAAACACAAGAGGCCCACTGGCCTAATGCTCTGCTGAAATATAATCAGATGACCACTGCCCCCCCCCCCAAAAAAAATCCTGAATTGCAATCCCTCTATGACCTTGAGAAAGGAGTTCAAGGTCAGACAGACATAAGTGATGCTATAAGCTCTGAAACCTATGGTCAGCAAAGCTGGTTAAAAACAAAATAACATTTTGGAAAATTTAAAAAAGAAAGAAAACAAAAGTGGCAATGATTGTGTCCAACTTGGCAAATGAATGAACTCTTTTCTGCCAAAAATCACTGCTAATTTAAAGACTTCTCCTAGCATAGGTTGTGGGCACTAAAGGCCTACCCCAGGCGAATAAATATGCCATGTTGCCCTGATGTAGGTGATATCTACAATTCCCAATCAAAATGTTTTCCACTAAAGAGCAATGTATCGAGAACACTTAATCAGGACATGTTTTACATATCCTGGTGTTTTTTTGTTTTTTGTTTTTTTTGAAGCTTGAGCATGAAAGAGTCATGCAGTCAGTGAATTATCATATGCTGTCAATATCTGCCTTGTGCATGTTATGGTTGATAGAAAGTATTATGATAAATAAAACACAGCTGCATGAATATACAATATGAATACTGATATAGAACAGAACCAACTGTTTCCAATTTAATATTTTGATGGTATTCCATTCATCTCTTTACATAAAGTTGCCTATGCTTGGGTTTATTTCAAGAATATTAAGCAGCAGTTTCGCGCTAAGTAAATAATTTGTTTACCTCTTTTACTGCCAACTACAACTCAAGTCAAAGTACTCAAGACGAACTTCTCAGACTTATCAAAAGCATACCATATTAGTATTCTCTGTAAAAAGGCCTATCATTCAAGTACCAGCATGCCTGTAGTCCTGTAGATTACAATGGTCCAGGTCAACAGCTTAATTACCTCAGTGCACTTTGGGTGCAATGCGCCCAATGTGCACTAGAAAAATCTACTATGTTCATGGTCCTCCAACACAACGTTGCCCGGCTGTAGATCTGCTGCAAGACATAATATCAAAATGTACCTTGGTGTTTCGGTTGGCTGTTGCTGATGTGTTTTTTCACTGACACCACAGCACCACCGAACCGATGCGAACAGTCAAAGTTAAAAGACCCTTTCTTCACTCCTCACCAGGACCGCTTTGTGGCCTGGCCTGTTCTAGCTCAACGCCATGACCATCCCCTCATTTATTTTTATATCCATTACCTATTTGGTTTTATAACGAATTAACTAAGAAAGGGTCTTAAGAAACAATAATAATGATATAGATATGTTTTAATTAGGTACAACTGCTAGGTAATTGATAAAAGGTATTCAGATGAACAAGTACTATTTTTCAATTAAAAAAGTGATGAAACATCAACAGTACTTGGTGGTAAATGCACAAATCTCTCACAAGGGGGCACTGTAATTACTGCATGAACAAATGATCTGTGACCCACACAGCACCGCACTGAAGTTATGTTATTAAAATGTCAATCTTTTAAATGCTGTCTCTGTTTATTATATTGTTTATGGTGTGGCAGTGACTGTGTTCACCGTCCTCTGGGAACAACATAGCACACTTGACTGCCATGTCTGTGTGCTCTTGCTCCCCTTGGACTGCTAATGTGCCATAACACATGGTACCATACATGCAATATCTACATATTAACTCATTCCATACTATGGTCTCAGGCCTTGGTCAGTGGTTCTGGCACTGCCTGGCAAGTCATGCTGCAGCTGCCCTTGCGGCAGCTGCAGCATGACTTGCCAGGCAGTGCCAGAACCATTGACTTAAGACTATAGGCATGTTGGTATTGAATGAAAGCTCTTTTCATGAAGAATTTAAATATGCAATTGCCGTCTTAAATATAGGTAAATATACAGAAATATCAGGGACTGGCATGGAATGAGTTAAAAGACTCCTTGGCATCTGACTGCTTAATATTCATAGCAGTCAACTGCTTCATTGGCCATATATTCCCACATCTCCATACTGAACAGCAAACTCTAAAGTCAAACAAATATCACATGGAATAACAAATGATGAAAACATTATATTTTGACTACTTGTTGTCCCTGGAATAATTTATGAGATGGGAGGCAGCTGATGGTCGGTGCACACAACTCCTGTGTCTGTTGAGTCAACAATTTACAAGCCTGTTGCCAAAGTAATGCAAAAAAAAAAAAAAGAAGAAGTAAATTCCACTTTGTGATGAAAAAAAACGTCCATTGTACTGAATGCAAGTTATTTATTTTTGTTTACTTCTATTCTATGGCAACCAACAGCAGAATTTTGCAGACATATATGTCCATGGGAAGAAAGGGCGATTGCACATTTTGCCTGCTATTGGCAGTGGTACCCTGCCAGTCCTGGCTATACAGAACACATTGCAGCTAGCATCACAAATTTGCTACACGTACATACACAAGTAAAACCTCCTTATTTTACCATTTACTGGGCTAGTAAGTTAAAACTTTATTTATTTTCATACAAAGTCATATGTACAATATAAAACATGCAGATACATGTGCACAGCATGTGCTCCATTTGTGCATAGATTCAGAGTCATATATGATGATAATAGTATATTCTTGCGCTCTGTTTATATCACATGACTGTATGACCCAGCCTTGCCCAACCCGTCTGGACCTTACCAGTTGCTATGTTTTCTAATCACCTGATGTTTTTTTGATATACTAAATTTGGTGACAATGCCTGCATTAACTCTCAGGACTAAGTCAACAGCTTTCCTTAGTGCAACCTGGATGCAGGCCACAGGCAAAATGACCTTCATGACCTGACCCTTTCTGATAATGTTCCATGGACAAAAGACGCATGTTGACATACAATGTTGCTACGTTTGGTGCCTCAGGGCTAAGTATCTAGGCATGGATATTTCCTAAGGTTTCTTCCTTTTTTTTAATATGTGGCATTTTTTAATAAAAATTTTTCATCAGCTCAATCCACAGCCTCCAAGCTAGCCTATGCTAAAAAGTGGAAGATCACCCTCCTGCAGGCACTGAAAAGTGGGAGGGCAAGGGTCAAAGGCACAAAACATAGCTAGAGGGGTCTGGGGGCATGTTCCCCCAGGAAAAATTTGAAATTTGCACCTTCATTTCCTGCATTTTGAACCATATGGGGCACCATCATAGACATATTCTGTGCATATATAGTACAACAACACAGCAAAACAGTACACCTTTACAGCCACCGATGAAATAATGCTACTTTTTTTTAAATTTCACAAAAAGTGGGAGACATGATTTTATAAAAAAGCGGGAAAGAGGGAGACTGTAAAAAAGTACAAAAAAGTGAGAGATCTCCTGCGCTTGGAGGCTCTGTAAATCAGTAAGCGTTTGCTTTCTCAAATATTGCCTGGTCTGTTAAGGAAAGAAACTTTTTGTTGATTTGTATATCAGAGTCCCTCCCCTCCTTACAATTACTAAATACTGAAAGGGTTAATATCTTATGCTCTAACTTCTATAAATTCTTTGCTATTTGTAACAGACCCCAGGCATATATCTATAACCACAACACCTGTTCAAATCAGTGGGATAATCTTCTTACTTTAAGTACTGGGCTATAGGCCATGGACACTCAGGTAGTGCACCTGTTTGCCTAAATATAACCTGTCAGTGGCCTCAAGTGGTACCATGCTCATTGGGCGGTTCCTCTACTGGCCAGATACCTGAGTGGTACAGGTCTGCAGGGGCCGGATATTACATGTACAATGGAACCTCTCTACTAAGACCACTCACGACACTGAAAAATGGATCTTAACATGAAAAAACAGATATGAGACTTTTAAAGGGTGGCTGCAGTAGGGGGGAATTGGTCTCTCTACACTGAAGTCTAGCTGGCAAGATTCTACTGTCTATCTGGATACCCAATGTTCCATGTTTGTGAATACTTGAATGCAAGATCTTTTTTTCAATTCATTCCATACTCTGGTCACAGGCATTGGTCAGTGGTTCTGGCACTGCCTGGCAAGTCGTGCTGCAGCTGTCCTTACGGCAGCTACAGCATGACTTGCCAGGCAGTGCCAGAACCACTGACTTAAGGCTATGGCCATATTGGTACTTGAATGAAAGCTCTTTTCATGAAGAATTTAAATATGCAATTTTCGTCTTAAATCTAGGTAAATATACGGAAAAATCAGGGAGTGGTATGGAATGAGCTAACAAGAATAGAACAAGAATTATATCTGGTGTTGGGTTTAGGAGTCCAAGGACAAGTGCACCTAGCTTTCACTTTTTTCTTTGCCAAACAGTGTTTTCGTTTGTTTGTTTGTTTGTTTTCTTTTTTATTTCTAGATAAACACCACAATAAGGCCACTCTTTCATACATGTCAACAGCCTGACAAGAAGTGGGGAGATTTTACATTTGACAAAGGGTGTAGAAAGCTGTATATATGGGCTTTCATGGGGGAGATTGGCCAAACATGCAAGACTTCTGCCAAATTTGACAGACTTGACGGGTATGCTCTTTAATAATATACTGTAGTCAGTGATTCTTAGTATCTTACAGTTGAAATGACATCACACATCCCATAGCCTTCCATACATGGGCAAAATCCTACAGGTGGCACTACTATCTCAAAGTCAGCCTGGAATGCATCCCCAGCAACCACAGATCTCATGCAATACTAAAACCCGATCAATTTTTGTTGTTACCATTAACAGACAAAGAATCTGAATTTAAAGTATGTAAAAACAAGATGTCATATCCATGAGTCAGTACCAACCTGTGTTTTGATTGTGCATAATTTTTTAAATTCACATTTTTACAAGATGAATGTAAAGGCAAATGCTCTTATTATCACTCAGAATTCCCCTTTGGATGTGTTGAGGTACTCAGCTGCCTGACCAAGAAAAATGCAGGTGTTCAATGAAACTTACGTACACTTTGCTTCTTTGGTTCACAACAGAAACACAAAAATCTGTTTATGAAATTAGTTATGTAATTTTTGCTATATGAAAAGGCTTGTAGTTCCCATAGATTGGTTCATTTCAGGGTTAATGGTTTATGGGTAGTTGACTCTGTGAATAGGAGACCTATGTGATTGTCTGGTTGTGTTCCTGCATTTGTAATAAATAATGTGTGAAGAATGGATTTCTTTTGTGGTTTTATATGAGTATTTTTCATATATTTGCTTGTTTGATATGACATTGAGAATCAACTAGGGGTACACGAGATCTGGAGCATAAAATCAGCAAAAGTTTATGGGAAAGCATTGAATTTATGGCCCTTCCAAATTTTCACTTTTGCAGATCAAAGGATTAAAATTGCAACTTACAAAAAAAAAAAAAAAAAACTTCTGTCCACAATGAATATATATGTACCGTAAATGCACTTATTTTCAAGTGTATCAATTTTTACAGTTTTGGCATTTGAGGCAGTTCACTAAATTTTAGTTCACTATTTCGAACATAATTCCCATCAAATCAATGTTAAAATTAAAAGGCAATTAGAGATTGCTGGATCCATGCCACCCTCGCCTCATTTATAACCTTGCTAATCACAGGTTTCATTTTTGAACAAGCGTAGTCAATGAAAACAGGCTATCATCCTGACCCAGATATTTGACCTAGTGACCTACTTTACATGCATGAAACACTCTTGCGTCCAGATGCACAGGTGTATAAAGTTTCATGACTCTACGTCCAAGGACAAAAGAATTACAGCCTGAGCATAAAGTGCTATGTAGTTTAACATAAATGTATCACCATGACCCAGATACTTGACCTAGTGACCTGCTTTTGTTTCATGACACACCTTAAGGGCAACAAATGTATGTGTGTGAAGTTTCATGCACTAAATTTAATAGTACAGGAATTATAGCCCTGACACAATTGTAAAAGAATATGTTACTATGACCCAGATACTTAACCAAGTGACCTACTTTTGGTATATGACACACCCTTATGTCCAGATGCACTTGTGTGGAAAGTTTCATTAATCCAAGTTGAAGGGCAAGCGAATTATAGCCCACAAATAGCAGACAGCCAGGTACTTGAACTAGTGACCTACTTTTGTTTCATGACACACCTTTTGGTCAAGATATGTGTGTGTGAAGTTTCATGAAGCTAAGTTAAATAGTCAAGAATTTATAGCCCAGACAAGATTTTTAAGGATAGGTCACTGTGACTAAGATACTTGACGTAGAAACCTACTTTTCGTTTATGACATACCCTTATGTCTAAGTGCACCTGTATGTAAAGTTTTATTAATCTAACTTGAAGCACAACAGAATTACAGCCTGGACATGAAGTGTTAGCAGTTTTACAAGATTGTATTACTGGAGCCCAGATACTTGACCTAGTGACCTACTTTGGTTTTATGACACACCTTTAGGTCAAGACATATGCGTGTGTGAAGTTTAATGAACTAAGTTAAACAGTAATGGAATTACAGCCTGGACACAATTTTATAAGGATATGTCACTGTGACCCAGATTCTTGACCTGGTGAGCTACTTTTGGTACATGACACACCTTTATGTGTAGACGCATCTGTGTGTAAAGCTTCATTAATCTAAATTACATGGTAAAGGAATGACAGCTGGGACAGGATTTTACAAGAATATGTCACTGTGACCCAGATACTTGACCTAGCAACCTACTTTTGGTACATGACACACCCTTATGTCCAGGTGCACCTATGTGTAAAGTTTCATTAATCTTAGTGGAAGGACAAGCGAATTATAGCCTGGACACAAAATGCAGACGGACAGACACACAGAAAAAGCAATTTTTATATGCCCCTCTTCATTTTCACGGTTTTGTGCCATCAGCAAAATAACCAAAACTTGAAATACAGCGAAATAAAAGCAATTTATAGTAAGATTGATGCCATGCTATCTGGATGCACAGAACCATTGAGACCTTTCTCCCAAGCATAGTCAGTGACTGGATTAGATATGGTGTCTAGATTGTGTTATCTTCTTTTATTTTTTTACTTTTGGGATTTGAGCCACATACAGGATGTAGCACTTCATGTTGCTCCTGTTTGTAGAAGTAATTATTTTGTTTTTGTCTGCAGACTTGACACCAGGAATGTTGTACTACACAAAAATAGTTTTAGACTTTATATCTTTTTTTTTTTATAATTAAGAGAAGGGTTAAACACACCTCCACAGATGGAAAACCACAAGTATGTGTGCCACGTCATTGTGTCCCCCTCACTTCCTGCCAGTACACAGACAAGTTGAGTGATACACCGAGCACCCGGATGACCAAGCCACCCATTGACAGCCCCAGGGTCATTTGTTTGGCTGTAGGAGGGACCATCTGAAGCTGACTACAAATATCACGGTCTTCTACCTCCTTCCAGAAACAACTTTTAGGACCAGAAAAGAGGATTCTTTTTCTTGTTCATTGCATGTCAAGGGAAATTGTATCACAAGACCGAGTGCAGTTCTTGTGCGAGAAATATGCGAGGGTGGTATACATACGGTCATCCCCTGTCTTGACAGACCACTCTAATGAGAGACTACCTCTGTTGGCAGACCACTCTAATGAGAGACCACCTCTTTCAACATGCCACTCTAATGAGAGACCACCTTTCATGACAGACCACTCTAATAAGAGACCACTTCTTTTGAGAGACCACTCTAATGAGAGACCTCTCTTGACAGAACACTCTAATGAGACCACCTTTCTTGACAGACCACTCTAATGAGAGACCACCTCTCTTGACAGACCACTCTAATGAGAGGCCACCTCTCTTGACAGACCACTCTAATGACAGACCACCTGTCTTGTAAAACCACCTTTTCCGGTTAGCTCGCCCAGTACATCTCATCTTATTCATGCCAAAAAGACAAAATCACTTGTCTTGATGGATGACAATTTGGTCATCTGTAAGACAGATTTCAACATAAACAGAGCTGTTATGTTAACAGATTTCTGGATGAAAAGAGTTCCACGGGCTGACATGCTGGCTGCATGCACCACAGCATGCAAGGCAGTCTTCCGTTCAGGTCCATTGCTTCAAACCATTACTATACACAAATACTTGTGAACAGTGAAACCTGTCACTGTGGTCAAAGACCACCTGTTTTTATGACCACTCCTAATGACTTCTAAAGGTTATCAATTCCCACTGTCAAGACCTATACTGGTAGACTGCCCATCAATTGAGGCTGGCCGCATTTGTAAGTGTCAGAGAAGATCTGGGCGACAGGTAAGATGGGATCTTAGACATACAGTTGTGTATTAGAATCAGAGGCAGGTTTGAGGGGATCTTGGGATCTCAAGGCAGGAGAGAGCATCTTTGAACCTTAACCTTTTCACTCTTAGACCAGTCAAAAACAGCTGGCAGTCAAATGCTGTCTGCTTCAGTGTCTTCAACTAATTTCTACAGTTATCATGACAAATAATTTATCTGAGAATTGTAGATGAGACCTATCAAGATCACCAATGATCACATGCCTCAGGTCAACAGCTTTTCTTGCCATGGGTTGGGCTCTTAGTGCCCAAGCCTAGGAAAGCTGTTGACTCAGTCTCAATTCAAGGGTAGTGATGAGGGGATCTCTGGATCTTAGACACTGATGAGAGGGGATCTTAACCCTTTGAGTGCCAAATTTTGAACTGAGTCAACAGTTTTTCTCAGCACACATTTGGCTCTAAGAGACAGGTTTAACTCGACCTGCAGTAGTCCTTGTGATGCCAAACCACCTTTCAAGGAGGCTTCACCTTGCACTTTGCTTCTCATTTGCATAAACCTCAAACAATACCTGTGGTATATGACAAACACTTCTCTTAGGAAAAAGTGGTCACACACAACAGGTGGCCTTTCACTGCAGGTGAATTTACACAAAAAAAAGACTCCTACGGTCCAACTAAAGGTGGCCACAAATAGAACGTGGTCTTTCATGGCAGTGGTCACATACAGCAGGTACCACTCCCTATACAAAAGACAACCTGTTTTGAGAGACCACCCTCTGATTACCCATTGAGGTCAGCCTTTCAAGGCCGGCTTTACAATATACACAGTCAACAGGAAGACTTTATGCGCGGTCATGCTGTGAGTACACACGAGGGAGAAAATAACTCAGCAAAGTTGTATGGAACACAAGAAATAAGAAATTCCTGATAGAAAAAAGTTGGATGAGCAAGAGCTACCCCAATAAAAAGTAGTGTGTGTGTGTACATGTGTATCCTTCAGTTTATGTCCATACACTGATCTGCTTAACGTGATATGAGTACAATTACCCATCCAACCAACCATCTTCTTTTTTTTAATGACTCAGCAAACTAGCACAAGCTTAGACACTGTACTGGTACAATTTTCTTTCTTTTTCTTCCTCATGTTTTGCTTCTCAAGAATTTTGTGAACAAGTCAGCCTCAGTGGAATAAAAACGTGAACATTGTACCAATGGTGCATTCAAGGCCATGTAGCTAACAGTACTATAAAGCACGGAGATCAAAGGACGTTTTACTTCACGGAGTTCGGATGATGTCAATATCACAATGGTAAGACTGTCCCCAAGCGTTTGAAAAATGTGCCTGGTGTTGCGGTTTACAAAGGATACGCTGACCCTCTGCTACCCTAAACATCCATCTTTTTTGTCAGTAATTCAAAATTATTGTAACTTAAGAGACAACTCTGTTATGTTTTCTGTGACACTTTTAGTCAACTAAGTGCATTATATGTGTAAAATGTACCATCATGACATTATTGTACATGTACCACAATGCAGCACTGTGGGTATCAACAACCGAAAGGAGTCAAACAATAAAGGACAGAAAAGATGCTGACAGTGTTTGATGCAGAGAAAGGGGTTAAATTGCCCCCAGCCCACATCGTACTCCACTCATAAGGTAGCCAGCTATTGGCAAGTCATGCACAAATGTTTGCTTTCCTCTGTACACCTGTATCATTACCTGTATTTAAGTCATCATACGAAAACAGTCACACCATATTTGGTCCATGATCTGTCTTTGTTCTATGCAAGGCATGTACTGTTGTTCTACAAATTTTCACACTTGATTTAATTTTGCACAATTCATGCCAACACTGAATGCAGGATATTAAAATGTGCAAAAAAGGTTTATCATGTGGCAGTATCATCAATTTAATTGCAGGAAACTGAAATACACTTTTTTTCAATTCAAGAAAAATCATATTTGCATGAATTTCACCATTCGTGACCATTTGTAAACTACAGTACTTCAACTGAGAACATATGATGGACATTCACCTGTCCTCCCAGTGAAGACGTGTGATCAAGTGCTTCAGGGAGGATTGAGAAAACAGTACAATGATCTGGAATGCTATAGAAAGACTTCCCTGTTCTGGCATACCATCATCTTGCTGGCCTCGCTTAACTTTTTCCTGTATCAGGTTCCACAGCAAAGCTGGTCCCATAAACTCTTATATGGGGACTTCACAAGGATATGTCTCAAGTGGGGAAGTACATTTCATCCCTTTTCATTCTTTATCTATTTAATTCATTTATTCATTTATACATTTATATATATATTTTTTCATTGTATTTGATTTGATTTGATTTGATTTGATTTTAGTCATTTTTGACAAATTTCTACAGGTGGAACCCTACATATATATATATATATATATATATATATATATATATATATATATATATATATATATATATATATATATATATATGACCCTGATATGTTTTAACTCCAGATGATTTGAATGTCCCGTTTTATACAAAACCTGTGCAGAAAAGATCCTCAAACAAATGGCTGTCTCTGCAAACAACTACTTTGTCCTCATTAAGGGCATGTTCAATTCAGTTTAATTTGTATCTGGCAATTTTCACACTCTGCTGTAATAAAATACTTTAAAATTTCATGACACAGAGTGGTTAAGCTTTTTCTTTTTGTTTTATGCGATTCATTTTTTTTTTTTTTTTTTTTTTTTTTTTGATATAACAGGTTAATATCCCCTAATGGAACTAACAATGGTACACTTAGTGTATTTGATGACAACATCCAGTATTCAAATGTCAAAAAGCAAAATGTGGATGACTGAGTTTTTTTGCTTGTTTTGGCTCATCCAAATTGATGCTTAACAGAAGCCAGGTCTGTCAGTGAAGATTTTACATAGTACAAGTTGCTTAATAGGTTCTAAAATAAAAGTATAGTCTGAAAAAGGCTTTCAAGTGTACAAAATTAAGGCTATTACGAGCCAATTACCCTACAGATTGACAGGATGCTGGTAGCAGAAAGTACCAACTGATACCCATGTATGGTAACCAAGGCAACATGTAAAAACAACTGAGTGAAGAGCGGGCTTGGCAACAGGAGAGGCTATGCCCTGCATTCAACCTTCAAATGGTGTACATGCACTCTGAAGAAATTTCCCATAAAAACACTCTTTCATTAAATCATGAATTTTTCTGACAAAAATACACATTTTTACGCAATATGGGCAAGTTCAAACTTTTGTAGGTTGGATTTTCCACTGAAGATTTAATGGGCTTTTCAAGTAGGCCTGATGGTTATATCAATCTCACTGGTGTATACTTAACAGTTTGTTTCCAAATCATAAAGTATAATCGATTGTACAAAGGGTCAGTTGATTACATGAGGTTTTCATCTGCACTCCTTCCTCCACAGTAAGACACCCCAAATTAAGACCATTTTATATCAATTTCATGGATCATCTCAATAGGAAGATTCCACTGTCCCATAAATGCTACAATTCCAGCAAAATGTATATATTGAGAGAAAGGAGTGAGGTGAAAAAGAGAGAGAGGAAGAAAGAGAGAGAATGGATTTGTTGATTTTTTTTTTTTAATGTACCACACACTTCGCTGCATTCCTTGTAGTGCTGCAGAGTAATTTCAAAATGTATCTTAAAAAAGTGCTTTCACTTTCAATGAGATCTGACTCAATGCACCTGATAATGCTTGCAAAACTACCCACATTTCCCTTTTAACATCAGAATGTGATTTAATGTGTTGCACTTGGTCAACTTTTTTTGCACCTCACTGGAGGAACTCCAGCAGGTCCACCACAGAGCTCGCTCTAGTGGTCAACTTTTTAACTAATCCAGCAGTAGGATGGTTCTGGGTCTTCCCTGACAACCACCATTTGGGTATTTTTCATGTGATTTTGTATGTGAGCATGGATTTTCCCTGATAAGCAATTTTTTTTTTTTAAATATTTGCTTAACTTTGGTTGGTAACGTTACCTCCTGCTATTTGCAGTGTTTCAACTGCAACAAGAACAGTTGCTGATTTGAAACCAGTCTGGTTTTTCTTTTAGGTGTCATTCATTCAAAAAAATAAAAACAAAACATTCAACAGGTCCACATTCAAGCTTAAAAAGGAAAGTAAAAGTTAGGGTTTTTTTTCTTGTGCCTACCTTGACTCGTTCAGTATCTATGTTTTCTATGGATGCCAGTCTCTGTCGCTTTCTCAGTTCGCACAATTCTGTCACCAGGTGGTCATTCTCCAGCTCTAGTTTATTCACTTGTTTCTCTGCATCAGTCGTCCCCATGCCCTGCAAACACAGCAGCAAAGCTGTCTTTACCTGTATTTCAACAGCATCAACAATCATCCGAGACACGTCCCTGGTTGAGAACCTTAAAACTCATCCAAAAGATCAAGGCTCTGAAACGTTCTGATATATTCTACACTTAAATATTGACATAAAGTACTTTAATAAGGAATGGAATCATTAAAAGCCCTAATCACATGAGCACAACTTTTGTTGAGTACATAAAAGAGATGAGACAATATCCCCACATGCACAAGTTACAACATTAGTAATAATATATACTGATATATGAATGACATGATTGCACCTCTATGGGTAAGTACCCTAATAGGTAAGGCAAGAACAGAAGGTTCAAGAACTGCTTAAAAGAGGGCACTGCAGTCAGTGGGGCTAGGGCTGTGTATTCTCATTACTTTATATTATAATTTGCAATTTAATAACTTGAAAACTACAGCACACAGAAACACCAAATTTCAGACAGTAAAACTAGATGCATAACTAAATACCGCACAAAAATCATATAACCACAGCTACAAAAGTAACTGGTTTATTTAAGGTTGCTTTAAACATACAAACTAATGGGAATACACAGCCCTAGCCCTCCAAATGTTTGTGTATTCAGTTGTGTATTGGGGCAAATACACACCTTAGAGCTAATTCTGATCTTTCCCATTTACCCATCTGCACCTCTTATGCTATGTATTTACAAGATAAATCACAACTTTTTTTTTTTATTTTGTCTGGAATCAAAGGATTTCACTGAAGAAACCTGCTGGTGGTTAAAACAGTACATGTAAACATGAAGGCTCAACCTAAACTACATTCTACAGTCAGCTTCATGTTTCATTTTCATGTAACTGCCCTCACACACACACACAAGAAAAAAAAAACAATAAAAAAAACACTAGCATCAGTACATTTGTACTTAAGTCAAATAGCCAACAGAATCTGCAGATGTGCTGTAAGCATTGGCATAATTTGTACAGCTGCATTTCTAACCTTTCCTCTTAAAAGCCTTTCCAATCCAAATAGTCCCAAAAATGATTGGATGTAAATTGTCTGCTTTAATGTTATTACTTAAACTTGATGTTAGAAACATTTTTGCCAAAAATTCTACATATGACCTATAATGGTGGCACAGTATTCGCTGGTGCAGGTTCCACATACTGTATCCAACCTGTGACAAGGCAAACTAGACCAGGAACAGGTGAATAATCTGCATAGGCAGGAAGTTTATGAATCCATCTTATCTATCATGCCATGCAGCACATGTATTTTTTTAAAGCCTCCCCCCATGGGCAGGGGAGGGGAGAATTATACCATTTGTACTGTACATTTCTACAATTGGCACCAGCCCCACGAATGACCTACACCATTGAAGTCCCCAACCCTCAAGTAGTCTAAAACATATTAAAAAAAAACTTTTAAAAAAAATGATTGTAATTTTGATTTTGCCATATCGGAGTCACTATTTGCATCTCCAAAAGAGAAATTTCACCCCATACACTTTCTACAAGCATTTGTCCTAGTGACCTACTTTTCAGGTCACTGCAACCTAGATTTCTTGGAAATTGGGTCATATGGTCACTATTGGATTTTTCGCCATCACTGAAAAACTTATAATCCAATCCGGTCCATTGACAAATGATTTTGTCCATTGAAACATGGGTTTTAAGTTGAAGGTCAAGGTCATATGGCCATTTTTCTGAAATTTTGGTGATTTTTGAAATTTTGAATTTTGTATGCACAGAATCTCTGAAAGCCCACTAGGGTATCCTTACACTATGGAGGGTGATTTATACTGAAGTTATGCACCTGATATTTTGTTAGGAACCTTGACCTATTTTTTCTCCAATTGGTTGCCATGTTGAAAAAATCCAATTTTTTTGCATAACTTGAAAAGTTATCAACAGATTTGAATTGATGTTGAGCTCTTTGGATAGCTGGCATCAAGGCACACAAAAACCTATGAAGACCTACCACATCAAGTTGAAAGGCCAAGATCATATGGCTGTCCACGAAAAAAAACAACAACATGTTTTTACACACACAAAAATTGTTCACGTGAATTATCAGAGATGGCTGGGGCTTGCAAGTCGTCCTTCTAGCAAGATTGTACTTGTGTACTGAAATTTTGCACCTGATATGTGATTTGTCACCCTGACCTGTTGTTTCACAGTCATGACCTTTTCCAGTTTAATTTTTTGGCAATATTTAGAAGGTCATAACTCTGAGTTGTGAATGACTTTTGGAACACTATTGGCCAATTTTAAAACCCCTTCTAATACCCTTTCAGATGATGCATTTAGTTTCTAACCTTGAACTGATTTTAAGGTCCCCACGATATACTTACAGAAAACACATTTTGGCCACTATCTCAAAAAGTTATCAATGGATTTGAGCCATGTTATGTTTGTTGCATAGGTCAACTCTAGGCCTGACTACGCAAATTTACATATGACCTAGACAGTTCAAGTGTCAAGGCAGAGCCTCCAAGGGTATGTTTAAAGCAGGGAAATCACCTTCCCACAGGTACTGCAAAGGGGGACGGCGATTAAGCTCTGAAGGCGTGAAGCATAGCCAGGGGGGTCTGGGGGCAGGTTCCCCCAGGAAAAATTCATATTTGCATCTTCATTTCATGTATTTTAAACCATTTTAGGCACCATCATACAGATATTCCACGCATATAATGGTACAACAACAAAACAGTACAACTTCAAAGCCATCGATGGAATAATACTACCTTTTTTAAATTTTACAAAAAGCAGGAGACATTTTATAAAAACCTGGAGTGGAGATTTTGTAAAAAAGTATAAAAAAGTGGGAGATCTCCTTTGGACGCTCTGTCAAGGTCTTTTGGCAATCTGAAGATTTTCAACCTAACATAGCTTGCTCAACATTACTTCTCATCCAATTTCCACCATGTTGGGCTCAAAATATAGGAATTTTAACAGTGCTCATTTTTTGTGCACAAAATTTGACCTTTGAGACTAAAAGGTCAAG
This sequence comes from Hermodice carunculata, assembly GCA_964020975.1. Taxonomy (NCBI): domain Eukaryota; kingdom Metazoa; phylum Annelida; class Polychaeta; order Eunicida; family Amphinomidae; genus Hermodice; species Hermodice carunculata. Next base: position 85,638,816 of record OZ026624.1, read on the forward strand.
GTCTTCTGCCATCTTGAAATATTCAACTGCCAATAACTCAGTCAATGTTCCTCCGATTTTCATCCGGTTGGGCTCAATGTGTAGGGAATGCAATAAGGCACACATCTATAATTAACATATGACCTTTTAAGATCAAGGTCACTGACCATCAAAAACCAACATTTTGCCATGACTCAATCAATTTTTATCCTATTTAGTTCAAGTTGGGCTCAAAATGTGTGAAACGTATCGCTGCACAAATTTGTAATTTACATGTGACCTCTAAAGGTCAAAGGTCAACATCATTTGACCCCTTTGAAATTTTCATGAGCCATAAAGCAGTCAATTTTAATCCAATTGTCATCATGTTCATACTCAAATTGTAGCTATTGTAGTTCATGGAGCTATTTTGGACCATGTTGGGGTCAAATTGTAGCTATTGTAACAATGAACAATTTTATAATATACATATGACCTCTAAAGGTCAAGGTCATTTGACCTTTTGAAATATTCATTGAGCCATAAATTGATCAATTCACATCTGATTTGGACCATGTTGGGGTCTAATTGTAGCTATTGTCACACTACACAACTTTGAAATTTACACATGACATCTAGATATCAAAGGTGAAAATCGTTTCGCCCTTTGAAATTTTCACTTCCATAACTCGGTCAATTTGAATCCCATTTGGATCATGTTGGGCTCAAATTGTAGCTATTGTCACACTGCACAATTTTGTAGTTTACATGTTACTCATAAAGGTCAAAGGTCAAGGTGCTATAAGGTGAGATGACTGAGGTGGGAGCATGGGGGGAGTCTTTCTCTCAGCGATCGCTTACAATTGGAGATGTCTATTTTTTCTTGTTTGTTTTTTTAAACTGTTTCGACCATCTATCGTGGCCTTAGTCTTGTTTTACACATGTTGCGTATGTAGCATATATCCTTAATGCATATTGTCAGTGGTCCTTTGTTGCCAGAAAGCTAAATTTCATAGACAATTACCAACTATAAACTTTACCCCATTCATTTTAAACTGCTGAACTTACTTTATGAAGCTTACTCTCTACTCTAAGACCCAAATTATCTTTTATACAAGGTATAGGCAAATATAGTCTCATTTCAAGTTTTAAATGGAGCAGCGAGGTAATGGATGTGCAATAGCCATAGAGTGAAACAAAAACGAAGCAATTAAAAAGCATTTCTACCTCAATTTTCTTCTACGCTTTCATGACAAAATCTGATGCGACTGATGCAGTTTCAAACAGCACTTATTTCATCAAAGGTACTGTGTGCAGTCATTGACAGTGGCCAAGCATGGATACAAGGTAACACCAAGTTCCCTTACCTTCCTCACAGGTCCCCAGGGGGCACCAGTATGACGTTTGAAAGTGGGGTACATTGCAACTCCTAGCCAGAACTGGCAAAGAAGTTTCCAATTTTTAGAATTTTTCCGACCCTTTTGGTTTGAGGGCTTCAAAGCAAAGAAAGATACAAGTGAGCTTAAAGTCTTAAAGTAAAGCAGAGAGTTGTCTGGCACAGAATGGTTATATTTAATGGCTGGTGAGAGATAAAGAGACCAGAGACCGAATGTGAGGCAATAAGTGTTTTCAATGCACTTTTGGCTATTTGTTTGAAATTATATGGTATCAGTTTATCATGACAAGTTTCTACAATGTTGGTGGGTTTTTACCTGTGAGGTCAGATACAAGGACACGCATTACAAACACACAATGTGTAGCTGGTTAAAAAACACATCAAAAGCTTTGCCTCAACAAGCCTGACCTTCAACAAATTAATTTGTGTCATCATTCCTACCTTGGCTGTTCGTAGTTTGACAATCTCCTCCTGCAGTTCATTATTCTCTTTCTCCAGCCTCTGATTGGTGGATTGCAGTGACTCCAGTGCCACCTGTTGTTCCATCTGGAAGTTTTCCAGGTCAGCCTGGGCAGTCAAGTATTGTTTCATGAAATTTGCTTTCTCTTGCTGCAGATTTTGAATCTGGACGACAAGCCGACTGACAGCAACTGACATCTGGTCCCCCGCATGCACAGTTGCCTCTGCTGAAAAAGTCAATTCAGAGAATAATGTTGTCATTTATAATTAGAGATATGCAATAGCAAGTTTGTTCAACAAGAAATCTGTCGTTCTTCCATAAAGTGGGTTTCACATTTGAGACAGTAAAAACTTAATGAAAACATGGTTTAAGCTTAAATATGCCTCTTTACCCCTTTACTATATTAGTAGCAAGATTTAAAGATTTCCTTTGTTGTAACGGTGTACAAACAGGCCTCATTTGATCTGCTTCTTCATGTGTGGTTTTACCCTTTCCCCCTCAAACCGGCTGAAACTGGCTGGTGGTCAAATGTCGTCTGCTTCAGTGTTTTCAACTAATTTCAACAGTAATGACAAGCAATTTTGACTGAGAATTGTAGATGAGCCCCATGAAGATCACATGCCCCAGGTCAACAACTTTCCTTGGCATGAGTTGGGCACTTAGTGCCCAACTCATGCCAAGGAAAGTTGTTGACTCAAGTGTCAATTCAAGGGTGAAAGGGTTAATGACAAGCTTGTAAGGCTACTATGAACAAATATTTTTGGTCACATGACCTAACAAAGGAATATTGTTTCTTAAAAATTGATATACTTACAGGCCCAGATGCCTTTTGTAATAAAATATTTATAACCTTATGTTTTGTGAAAAAGACACCACAAATGAGCTGTCAAAATTAGCCTCTCAGTGAGCAGCCAAGCTGTATTCATTCTGATTGGAGCAATCGTCTCTAAAAAGGCGCCTAGCTGTTTAACTACATACTTGACCAAGTAGTAGCAAGCACATGGTACTGGGCAATAATCATGTGGCAAGGAAAAGCCTTATTAATCTTACTTCCATATGAATTTCAATAAACAACATTTCCGATGTAAAATTTAACCACCAGCATGTTGGTAATATCCCTGTAAGACTTGGAAAAAGGAGCTGTATTTTATACCTGGTACTCAATTTTGTGGGTCTCTAATACTGTAAATTGCCTTAATTTCGCTGTATTCCTATTTTTGCTTATTTCGCTGATGGCACAAAACCTTGAAAATAAAAACACAGTGAAATAATATTTTAGCATTGTTTGAATGGGAATCATATCCAAAACAGTGAAATTAAAACTACAGTGAAATGTCAAAAATACAAAAACCGTGAAAATTTATACACGTGAAAATAAAGCAATTTACAGTATTGCTGATAAGCAGACACACTAATGAGGCATATAATAACCAGAATCTGACTAAACTCGGCATTTTGATTGGTCAACAGATGTGGCACAGCAAACAGGAGACTTCCAACTGGGAAAACGACATTCCCTATGAGATTAATTCTTTCAGTGCCGACCGTGACTTAAGTCAAACCTCTTAAAATGAAGTGCTATGAATTATAATAAGGGTGCCAGACACATTCCTTGTAAAAGAACTTTCCATTCCATTAGCAGCATGCATACAATTATATAGAATATAATAGTCTACATCGACAGATTGCATCTACACGCTTTGGGTACAATGTGCCCAAGCATGCCAAGGAAAGCTGTTGACTCAGTCAAAAATCTGACACTGAAAGAGTTAATTACGAAAGTGAACAAAAGAATAGACCAAAGATACTAGGTACATACTAATTGGCCTTTAAGTACTTGGGATCAGATTTGTGCAACTTTTAAGTACACTGACACCATCATGAGAGGTAAAGCCTGAAATGAAGGTTGTGAGAGTACAGGTCATTCAGTACAGGTTTCACTGCTCCTCTTCTGTGTTTGACTTCTTGACTTCCAAATCCAAACGTGTTGGTGACCTGACAGGGACCTGTACATGTCTTATCCATGTTATCCAAGCCAAGTACGCTTTCATTGTTTGTATATTTACTCAGAGATCCTTATGCTAGCCACTTAATAACCTCTGTTTATTGGCTCTTAACCCTTTCCCCCTTAAACCAGCCAAAACCGGATGGTCGTCAAATGTCGTCTGCTTCAGTGTTTTTAACTAATTTCAAGAGTAATGAAAAACAATTTGACTGAGAATTGCAGATGAGACCTATCAAGATCTCATGGCCCAGGTCTACAGCTTTCCTTGGCATGGGTTGGGCACTTAGTGCCCAACCCATGCCAAGGAAAGTTGTTGACTCAGTGTTAATTCAAGGGGGAAAGGGTTCATCATTATTCATGTCATTTCACATTCTTTGTTAGCCCAAATATATTAGCAAATTAAACGAGGGCAAGGCCAAAAATGACGGTTGTCCTCCTGAAAAACGCCTGACCGGTTTCGAAGCTGCTGTGTCTCATCAGAGGCTGGTGTAACGGCCATGCGTACATGCTTTATATAGTTGGGTGTAACATACACGTAACTAGGGTCCAGCTGTATGTTTCACGTGTACGGTCCAACTATATTAGGCCAAGATTTACATAGACTCAGTTTCTCTTATCATTCAAATTCATCATATAATTCAGACATTTTATGTGAGAATGCAAGGACTTGTCATAAAGCAAATAAAGCTTTTTCATTCGCTCACAAGGTGTCAGCACTACATGAAATGTTTGAGCTCATCACTGGAAGGTAAACGAATTAAAATTATGCTATACCAACTTACAGAGTTAAGCAAAATGATCTTAAATTAATCCATACTGTATATGTGATGTTAAGATAGCAGAGCACATGCTCTCATGCAAAACAGGTTCTTCACTTCATGTGTCTACCATATCCCTACAAGTGCTTGCAGATACAACTATCAAAATACATATTTTTGTAATTAATATTTCCAGATAACAACTACGTAAACGTTTTTTTCCATATGAAGTTTTTGGGGGAAAAAAGTGTTCAACAAAAGCAAATTTGAAAACATGTAGATTCATCTGAGATCATTTTTAAAAAGTTGCAGATGTTTATGTCAACACACTGTTTGATGAAACTGATAATATTGCCGAGGGACAACCCTTTGTGCTCTAAGAAAAAAAATTAAGGAGGCTTGAATTTTGACACATAAAATTGTTATCGTGACTTTGGATCACAAACATTTTGACAAAACAAATATCAAAATACAAAATTTTAAGTAACCATCCATGATAAACACATCAGACTTAATATTACAGAAGTTTAGTATGGATCGAACAAACACATTTTCCTGGACTCTGTTTCAAACATCATGCTCTTAATTCAAATTTTCACATGTGGACTGCACTTCAATTTGCAAGTAGCTTTACCATATGTACTTCAAGGATCCCCGATTTAGATGTAGTTGTAGGTCCCTGTGATGTCCTTTGTGACTTGTTTATGAATTTTGCAAGTCTATATATATCTAAAGAGTTACCAGTTCAGTTCAATCATTGTGATAGTAGTTGATGCAAGTTAAATAAACATGTTAACAATTAAGTCTGCCAGCTTCACCCACTTTAACCATCAGGACACCAAGGAAAATTGTTGACCAATGACATATTATTCTTAAGCCTTTAAGTGCTGATTTAAGACTGAGTCAACAGCTTTCCATGGGACACTTTGCATGCAGTGCCCACAAAGTGTCCCAAGGAAAGCTGTTGACTAAGACTATGTTTTGCTTTAGACCAGGCTTGCTGGTATTTGAATGAAAGGTATCTTCATGAGGAATTTGAATCTTTTAATATGTTTAACAGTAATGAGAAAAAGACTATAGCTGCGGTTAGCACTTTAAGGGTTAATGAAAAAAAGAAAGCAGGTGACATTTATATATAGGAGACTTGCTACTTTTGTTTGCTCTGTAGTAAAAAGAGTTACATGCTGATATATCAGTGGTAGTTCCCCTGCATTCAGCTGCCCATGTGCCATATGCTCCTTCTGCTCGACTCACCCTTGAGCTGTCCCTCCACAGCCACCAGCCTCCTCTCCTGCTCGTCTATCACAGCCTCCAGGTTGCGAATCAGGTTGTGCTTCTCCTCCAAGTGAGCCTCGTGAGTCTTGCGCATGATCTTGAGCTGCTGCTTCTTGCTGGTCTCTTCTTTCTGCATCCGCGTCTTGTAGTTCTTGCTCTTCTCGGTCAAACTCTGAAAATGAAACAGAACAAAAAAACATGTATTGTATTGATTTATCATATTGAAAACATGTTAGGTTTTTAAATCAGTCTTTCGGTATAATATACTTTTTATTAAATCTCTTTAAGTCAGGTATTCAAGACAGCACACTATATCATTTGTGTCTTTATCCAATAGAAATATATAAGTTTTGAGTAGAGATAATGTATTTAACAAGAACAAAACATAATCTTAAGTCAAGTCTTCTACAGTCCTTTGGTTTAGTACTTTTTATTATAAAAAACTCTAAAAACTGACTCCACAGCATACTTTACATGTAGATTACATGAACAAGTGGCCAACACTGGTCACTTTCTACCATTTTAATAGGAAAAAGTTACATGTTGATTACTTGCATCAAGGTCAGCTCCCACAGGGTTACAACTGACACAAGTTTCAACCAGTTCTTCCTTTTTGCAGTTGCCAGATTTAGCTGAAACTGGTTTTTAGAACTGTACAAACTGTCTTTTCACAGGGTTACAAATATGAAACCAGTTTCAACCAGTTCTCTTTTTCATTTGCCAGAATCAGCTGAAACTGGCTTCTTGGAATGGTACTCTCTTGAAAGGGTTTCAAAATTGGCAAAGGATGCAGATGGTAAACAAGAGGAAACTGTAACCCAAAATGCATGACAGATGACTGGAAATTGGATACAATTGTACTTCCATAAGCAGGGAAATATTTTTAAAATGAGCTTGTACTCAGGTGTGGCTGTGAAACTAAAATTTGTCTACTCCCAAAGTCAAACTTGAGTGTATAAGAAACTTATCATGTTTCCTTATACAATGAAACCAAAAGAAACAAGTTTTGAGATAAAAAAAAATAATTTCAATGTCCATTTAAATTCAATTGTCCCTCGCCAACCCTCCTATCTATCAATTAAGAAAGTTTGTTTTTATTTTTGTCTGAATTCAGATTTTATCCTTTCAGACTGCAACTTTTGCATGTATGTAAGTAAATTTGTTCAGCAATATTACTCAAGCCATATATATTCATTTTTGAGGACCTAAACGGCATGGTATACTTTACGACTCTCGCGCATAAATGTATAATTTTTGTCTATGGTTGCCCTCTAATACACTAAGAAACATATATTTTCTGAAAGAAAACATAACACAAAGTTTGATTCAGGCACTGAATATAAATTTTTTAAGTATTACCATTGATGGTATTAAATTTTAATTAAAATTCTTAAATTTTCCATTAAATTTTAAAATAGCATTTTAAAATATAAAAATCAGATTCACTATATAGTGTCAAATGAAAGAACATATAGTGCTCTCCAAAACTGTATTTTAAATTTTTGAAAAAGGTCTGAGTTCTCTAATTTTATGGCTGTTTAAATGTTTTTAAAGATTTTAAATTTTGATTTTAAATTAAACATCCTGTAACTTTGGACCTAAAACCCTCATCCCAAATTAAAAATACAATTTGCTACTAGAAGTTAGAAGTGTAGTGTTTTCATTTGCTTTAAGAAAACAATGTTTACTATGTTTACCATTTTTTATGCTATTTTTTTTTCCACCAAAACAGGTAACAAAATTAATGTTTTCTAATTAGGCAATCAAAATTTAATCCCTTCACACTGACAGAGATTTCAGTAATTTTTAATAGCTTAATCCAAATATACGTTTAGAAAATATATAGTTTACATGGTCTCAACTGAGAAGTGTATATAAGGATGTGTTTGGAGCAAGGTCTTGTTTTCAGTGTAAAGTGCTGTAAAAGTGTACCATGCCCTTAAACCTTAGTTGATTCCAAATCAAGCGGTATTTTCTATCCCCCAGCTTAGAGAATAGTATCTGATATCATGAAGAATAATACCATATGAATTGTACAAATTATTGTGTATATTCCGCAATGCTTTCTTCCACTGTATTTTCATGTTTACACACCTGTAATTATTTGATCAACTACTTCAGTGCTAATCAGAACAAAAGTTTCATCTGATCACAGAGAATCAAATCCCTTAAGGAAGATGTTTTCTTCAAGTAGCAGCATGCCTATGCTTAAAAAAAGGTTCAGGCCAACAGCTTTCCTTCACTTCTTTGGGAATAAAGTGCACCATGAAAATGTGTTGACCCAATCATTTACCTGGCACTGAAATTGTTAATATCAAATACATGTGTATCATGGTCACATAACTGCCTTTTAACCTGTTTAAATCAATCATCTCTATCACAATAAAGAAATGTACATGCTGTAACATAAATAAAATTAATGCTATATGCTTGAACTAATCAATACAGTAAACTGAAATAAATCACTTGAATCAATATGTCAAACTCTCTTTGAAAGCAAATGAAAACTAGATCACCAACCATAGGTGACAAACTGGATTACCCCAGCTTTGCACACACATGGGTCCTGTGGCCTTGAAAATGAGGTCAAGGTCACCAAAATGTAACCATATCAGAAAATAATATCCAGGTACAATTGGGGTAAATTTGAGCTCAATTTGGCCAGTGAATCATGAGATATTTTGCTTGCCAGGATTCTGCTATGGGTGGACAGTCAGACAACATGAACACCCTTCACCCCCACTCCCGCCCAGCTCCATTTGTGGGAGTATAATTTAAGTGGGTGAACTTCCTGGCATCACAGTAAAGTATCTCAACTACTAATCTATTTTGGTCACACTACATCCACTGGCATGTCACTTGTCAGGCAAAAGTTATGCAGAAGTTGTAAATGATATTTAGAACATTGTAACAATTTTTGCAAAAATTGTTTCAATTTTGTAATACATATTTGACAGTATCTTTTTTGGTTTTGACTTTGCTATATATACATGACACCATATTCATTCTAATAGTAGCACATGCTCTAATAAAAGCATTCCCCAACTTTTAATCCAAGTGCTCTTTTTTTCAAAATTAAAATGTCTCCAGTATGTAGCAAATATAATGTTTCCAACTGTTCAAGTCAGGCTCATTTATAAAGATTTAATGCTTTTTTTAACATCCAGATTTATTATAGAGCCTTGAATACTCTCAATAAAGAAAGTCACTTCTTCCATAGTCCCACAAAAATGCTGTCTGACCAAGAACATCTTTGCATTGGCACAGCATGCTACTGTTAGAATGAATACGGCATCAGAAAACGAGAACTTTATAAATGTACCACAGATATAAGGCACAGGGGGAAAAAGCCCCATATAATCTGATACATGCATCTGTATGTAGCCTCTCTGTCTCTGAGTATTTATTCAACAGCTTTTCTTGATGTACTCTGGGTAAGATGTGCCCAGAGTGTGCTAGAGGAAACCTGTTGACAGAGTGTGCTAGGGAAACCTATTGACAGACGGCTTATCATTCTTTGTGACAAAAAGACATTTACAGAACTTCATCAGGCTTTTATTTGTGGATTTGAATGGAAAAAAGTTGCACGCTCTTGGCTAGCAATAGGAATCATTTAACAGTAGCCAATTTGGCTCCACTCGCTCACAAGTATTAGCTAAATGACCCTTCTTTAGCCAAAACTATTTCAAGGTTTTCAGTCAATATGCTGGTGATACATAATAAAATTAAAATGTGATAAAAAAATTGTAAAAATCTGAAATTTATATAACCAATTTGGCTAAAAGATGGTATATATCTTAAGCTAAACTGCTTTTATATTAGCCTATGGCAACTTCACCAATGACTACTGCCAGCCCAGCTTGCTGGCATGAAGGCACTGGGTCTCTGAGGGTTAACTCTAGTTAATACTATTAATTAGTCAATGTTTGGAGTGGACAACAGCTTCCCCAGTGGCAGCTATGCTTTAGTCCACTTCAAACCATTGACTGATGATTTTATCCCATTTTTTTTAACTTGCCTCCTAGATTCTACAGCCAGTTGTAACATAAAAGGACTATCCTCTAGGATCTTTGAAAATTTAGAGGAAAGACCACAAGCCTGTACTCACCCAAGCTAGTTATTGATAAATTTCTTCCAGCACTTCAATGCTGAAGTCCATAATACAAATAAAAAATGGGCCAGCACAAGATTTTTTTTCCATCAAGTACACTTTGTTAAGAAGAAACTTTTTATCTTTTTATCACCTGATCATAAATCTGTTTAAGTTCATGCTTCACACTGGGTCAGGATAATTGGTTTAAATGGGGCATGCTTTAACCTTTCATATTCAGATGAAGATTGAGGCAACAGTCTTCATTAGTACAGGTTAACCAATGCCAATGAAAGCTCTTGACCCATGGCAATGCTATCAAGACATGTAGGTCTCGTCTACAACCCTCATGCACAATATTATCAATGAACTCTTTAAGTGCCAAATTTTGGACTGATTCAACATCTTTTCTTGGTGCGCATTGGGGGCAATGCGCCCAATGCGCACCAAGAAAAGCTGTTGACCTGGGATATTTTCTCTGGAACTAGAGGCATACTGGTACTTGAATGAAAGGTCCTTTTACAAGAAATACGAATCTGAGACCCTAATGACAATTCAGACTTGTCTGACTTAAGTAGATTGACTTAAGATGTGATTGGCACTGAAAGAGTTAACTTTTTTGCTTGACTGGTTGGTCTGAGAGGTTAAAGGGTTAACCCTGTTTGCGCTTGTTGCATACTGGGTCAACAGCTTTCTACTTGTCTCATGAGAGATGTTAACTAAGAAACTAGGCCTCTTGATTGCCTACTTCTCTTTTACAGAAATTTTATATTTTTTTTTCAAAATTGATATTTAAGCCTATCAATTTTTGGAAGATAATTGTGTCTCTGGTAGTGAAGATTTTATTTCAGGGGCAAGAGGATCGATTTAAACCACTCATAATCTTTATATAGGTTGACAAATGTGTCTCAAGTACAGGAAGTTTTCTTTTTTTTTCTTTCATATCAGTATTATGCAATGAGGGGTTAATGTGGTTGAGTTTGGTGTGTTGTTCAAAAATAGAACTTCTGATGTTCCCTGGGTTACTTCTGAATGATGTACAAAACTTATCAGTGTGCTCCAGTTTCTAGCCACTCTGTCTTAAACTGGTTGTACTCTATGAATATGGGAACACAACTGCTTAATTCATTCCATACTATGGCCACCGGCCTTGGTCAGTGGTTCTGGCACTGCCTGGCAAGTCATGCAGCATGACTTGCCAGGCAGTGCCAGAACAACTGACTTCAGACTATAGGCATGTTGGTACTTGAATGAAAGCTCTTTTCATAAAGAATTTAAATATGCAATTGCTGTCTTAAATCGAGTTAAATATAGGGAAAAATCAGGGACTGGTATGGAATGAGTTAAGTGCGACACATACTGACTTGACCATTCTCCAATTGCTTTGTAAAATACAGCAACAACTTTCCCTGGTTTGCTTGTTGTGTACTCTACCAAACTGCACTGAATAAAGCTGTTGACTTCCATCATCCTTTATTAAATATGTCAATACTTGAATGAAAGATGTTGTTAGAGGAAAGTTGATCTGAAATCATGGTAACAACTCAGACAAGCTTGCCTGTTGCAGTGATTAGCAGGTAAAATATCCAATTTAAAGCCATATCCAGCTTTACCCTTATATAAACAACTTTTTGGTGATACTGTGATACTTGTTTAACAGGTTTAAGTCCAATGACTCCTTAACAGTCAGGTAACCCTATACAGTGGTGCCTGCTCCAAAGACCACCTCCAATGTAAGAGCACCTGTCCTTTTAAGACCACTCTTCAAAGACCATATGCTGTATTTGTCTGTTAATGCACCTTTATTTTAGGACCACATGGAGTCTAAGACCACTTTTTGCTGGCAGCAAGGATGGCCTTAAATAGCAGGTATCACTGTAACTTTGAAGCTGGCTGAACAAACCTTGATTCTGAAGAGCAGTTCGTCTCTCTGTGTGTTTCTCTCCTCCAACTCTTGCTGAAGTGACTGGTATTCTATCAGTGAACATGTTGCTGTCAGGAAAGTACACAAAAGGAGAGGTTACAACTACATGTGTATTCAACTGATTACACAACCCAATACACATAATTCTTGGAGGTTAGAGTTGTCTCTTCCCTTTGGAATGTATGTTAAAGTAACATTGAATAAACTGGTCATTTTTGAGGCTGATGAAATACATTTTTCAGTCATTATTAATACCTTTAGATTCAGTATGAAAAAAAATGGTGTTTGTACATGCAGTGGTTCGTGAGTTATTAAGTTACAAATTAAAATGGAAACTAATGACATTGTACACAAATCTTGCCCTTACTTGATTGAAATGCCCTCTACCGGAGGAATAGTGGAACTTTCTATTTTTGATCTTCTCTTTCAAAATCCCTAGCTACAAGTCAGTGATACTGATTGTGATACATAGAGCTCTTTCAGTGCTACACTTTGAAATGAATCAACAGTTTCTTTCAGCACACTTTGGGCACACTGCATTCAAAGTGTGCCGAGGAAAGCTGTTGACCTAGACCAAAATATTCTACATAACTACAGGCATGCTGGTATTTAAATGAAAGGTCTTTTTTACAAGGAACATAAATCTAACACCTTTATCATAATTTAGAACAGTTTATGTTAAGTAATTAGACTTTAGTAGCAGTTGGCACTGAAACAGTTAAGACATCACCCACAGGGAAAGTCCCTAAGTAGTTTGGTGTCCTATCAATTGATGTACGCTAAACATATCAGTCAAACATTCCAGTAGCTCTGAAATTAAGACCCTTTCATCAACTTTCCAGGACAAACTTTCCAAAAGTTAAGGACCTTTGACAATATTTGACACACAATTGGAGTATCAGTGGAAAAATGGAGAAAGAAATTTGTGCATATAAACAAAATTCCTAAAATCAATTTTCAAGATAGTTGACACATAATTGGAGTATCAGTGGAAAAATGGAAAAAGAAATTCATAAATATACACAATATTCATAATATCAATTTTCAAGATCTTCCAAAGACCCAACTTTAAATTTCAAGGGCTTGAAAATATAACACGAAATTCAAGGACTTTGAAGGGTTTCAAGGTACATATGTACTTAGGGTATATGAACATAGGAAATGTAACTCTAGTGATCCAATAAAAGTTTGGGTTTTTTTTTTTTTTTTAATTTATTTATTTTTTTTTTTTTTTTTTTTTTTTTTTGGTGCTTGGTGCTTTACCCATATGGTCTCTCCAGGGACAGGAGTTGCTCTACTTAATACACATGCAGTTTATTTTGTATGCTAATTATTTCTTCCCAAAAAATTACATGCAAGTAAAAAGGAATAATAATAAGAATGTCGCTGTTCTTGTTTTTATGTGGTGATATATCATTTTTTCCCGTTGCAGGCAAGGTTGTATCACTTTTCACATTAAATTACCTCCTATTACATACTGTAGATGCACTTTATTTGTCATTTAATATTACCAAGGTTATCTATTCTGTTGCTCATTATAACTTCCAATCAAACAAAACAAAATCCTACGTGTAATAATATAATGTGTAAATACATGGCTACGAATTATACATCTGCTTTTTGTGACAAACAATACTGAGTCTGAGTGAATTGTCCACTACACGCAGGCTTGTACATGCTTGTGTCTACCTTTGGCAGTGTTCTGGTCTACCTCTGTGTCCTCATCAGAATTGGATAAGTCCTCCACACCATTAAGGTCTGGTTCATCTGAAAATACAAGCATCATGGATATATCACCATGGTTTGATTTTTCCTGTGCTAATATAATGTTTGAGTAACTGTTCCTACAGGAAAGAGGTTTTCAATACGAAGAGTAACAACACATGATACTATTCCTAAACCAAAAGTGTCCAGTTCTACAACAAATTTGAATCCCATACCACCCATGTAGTTCGTCACTTGCTCGCCAGAGGTCTCTTGCCTATGCAAAAAGCACATTTCAATTATTCTCCCTCTAGTGAAAGATGCCAACTGTTTCATAAGGCCATAAATTTATCACAGAAGCAATGGTATTGTAAGGGGACCACAGTTTCACTTTTTGATAATACTCCTTCCGTAAAATCTAGTGCCTAACAACTGGTTCAAATAAATGTTGTTTGGGATGTAGTATACAATGAAAATTACCTTGATGGTGATCCCCTCTCAAAATCACAGTGGACATGGGACTGTACACATTTGACAAATTTCTTTCTTTTATATTATAGAACCAACTGGCCTGTTGAGCTATGCAACATCTCTCTCTCTCTCTCTCTCTCTCTCTCTCTCTCTCTCTCCTCTCTCTCTACTCTCTCTCTCTCTCTCTCTCTCTCTCTCTCTCTCTCTCTCTCTCTCTCTCTCTCTCTCTCTCTCTCTCTCTCTCTCTCTCTCTCTCTCTCTCTCTCTCTCTCTCTCTCTCTCTCTCTCTCTCTCTCACGATTTGCTGTGAAACATATGCTTGCCTGCTCAATCTAAGTATTCTCAATTTGACAATCTTATTTATACACAGTATTAATATTACATTGGTGGTACATGTATGATGCATTTAATGTTTCCTCTTGCAGTAAACATTTTAATAGGAGACATTCAAATTAATTTCCCATCAATATCCCTAACACAGTCACTTGACAATGGTTTTAATCATCTAGTTGCCATGATATGGGCATGCTGACAAATATGCCTCTGGCATAACTAAAATTTCTAGAAATAATGAATACATGTACTTGTTACAAACAGCTGAAATTTTCTAAATTCTGTATGAAGCTCTGTGCCTCAACAGAGAATATGATTGTGGCTTACTTTCAACTTTTTTATGTTTCTGCCTCACTATTTTTGCCCAGCAACACATTTTGTCCTCATTTAATACAGGGACCTGCCTGTCCCAGGAGCACTTCCTGGTTGAGCAATACAAGCCATAGCTGCTGAGCACTGCTGCTAACATGTGAATGTCCCAAAGTAAGTCACAAAATGTGAATGTCCAAGATACCAGGATATTATGCCACTTCATATCTATTATTTTGATAAGGGTCTTGCAAAACTAATTAACAAGAAGACTGTACACAGCTGACCTACCTAAATATAAGCTACTATGTCAAATTTGCTGCTATCCCTACCACATAGTAACAATGCTAACATGTACATATACCCCTATAAACCAGTTGGTCCCATGTGATAATCTGTTGAAAATCAGAAAATGACAGCTCCATCATGCAGTGAAAATAAACTTGGTGGAGATAAAGTTCACGTACAGTCCCAGTAAGTTTCAAGAGAATCCAACTTACAGTTTGGAAAAAGTGAAAAAAAGCAAAACCAACCAAAAATTGTGAAAAAAAAAAGATGAACAAAGAGCCACAGCACCAGCTGTTCAACAATTAGTGTCTGGAGGTCCTCAGAAGTGTCAACCTGGAATTTCCAAGCAATTAAACCAGCAGTTTTGGACAAAAAAGATTTTTTTAAAGATTTCAGCGAAAGAAAAAAAAATCATAAAACATCAAAATCAACCAAGCATGATTATTTACCCACCTCAGGTACATCTGCATGCAGTTTGAAGTGAATCTGGTTGATGGTTTTGGAGAAGTTGAAATTGTAAATTTCCATTGCAATCCCCATTGACCTTACATAGTAATTATAGGAACGTATGCATTAAACGCGAATTACCAGAATAAAACATTTGCTAAAAATCAGGGATCCAGAGCATCATGACCTGGTGAACATTGTATTTAACCCTCTCAAAAGCTGCATTTCCACCAAGTTCCAGAACAATCTGAGTGACAGCTTTGGAGAAGCCAAAAACAGCAAAACCACAAAAAATGTGTTTAAAAAAAAAAAAAGCAGCACCATCTGTTAAACAAGGTCTAGGGGTCACCAGACGTGTGCCTGTGCAAATTCAAAGCAATTGGCCAGGTGGTTTCAGAGAAGATTTTTTACAGATGTCGTTCAAGTTCACTAATAGGACTCTAGGTGGTGGGTGGTGGGAATTTGGTCAAGGTCATCCATCTTCTAAGCTAACCAAGCCCTAATTGAGGACCATTACCATGTGCAATATTGAAGTCATAACTTAAAATTCTGAGTAACAATGCAAAAACCAAGTTCACCAAAGTGGTCTTGTAACCTTTGAATTTAGGTCAAGGTCACCCATCTTCTAACTTGACCCAGCCCTGGATAGGCACTATAATTCTCTGCAATATACAGGTCCTATCCTAAAAACTTTTCTAATTATCATTCAAAAACCAAAACTTAAAATAGTACCTTCCACTTGACCTTGCAAATAGGGTCAAGGTCAACCACCTTCATGCTTCACCTAGCATGAAAATATAGGAGTCACCTGGGCACTATCAATTTTCCTATCTCAAAAACTTCTTGAGATATGGTGCAAAAACCAGTCCCTCGACCAAACCGACATGAGCAAAAGTTATATGATGCATGACCTGCCTTCTTCGTGGGAAAATTTTAAAAATTATTGAAGCAAGATCTTTTGAATCAACTTGATGGAGACTCTACCAAGGTATATTGTGACTAAGTTTGCAGGGGATCTGGTTCATGATTTTGGAAAATGAGTCCAAAAATATAACTAACAGTTGCAGTCCCCATTGACTTGCATTGTAATCAACAAAAATGTGTGCATTTATCAATAAGTATCCAAACTGAAAAACTTGTTATAAATCAGGGATGCTGAATATCATCACCTACTGAAGAACTTAGTTTGATTCTTCCCCCCGGCTATGTTTCTGCCTAGTTTCAGAACAATCTAAGTGGTGGTTTTGGAGAAGTCAAAATTCACACACACACACACACACACACACACATATATATATATATATATATATATATATATATATATATATATAGTATATATATATATACATACATACATACATACATACATACATACATACATACATACATACATACATACATAGAGAAGAATATCCAGATGTGTCCCTACTAATTTGTTTCAAATTAGGCTACGTTCGTAGTGATTTTCAAGATTTTTGAATTATT